>CAJQZP010001125.1:1202500-1427500 GCA_907164705.1 Parnassius apollo
TGTGTGTGTGTGTGTGTGTGTGTGTGTGTGTGTGTGTGTGTGTGTGTGTGTGTGTGTGTGTGTGTGTGTGTGTGTGTGTGTGTGTGTGTGTGTGTGTGTGTGTGTGTGTGTGTGTGTGTGTGTGTGTGTGTGTGTGTGTGTGTGTGTGTGTGTGTGTGTGTGTGTGTGTGTGTGTGTGTGTTGTGTGTGTGTGTGTGTGTATGTGTGTGTAAACATGTAAATATCTCATTACTTTGTAACGGAGTGATCGATCTAAAAGCGGTTTTCGGAATCTGAAAGAACCTTGCTAAACTTAGATTTTCTGTGAATTTACACCGAATCGTCACGGTTGATTCTGAGAAAACTTCAAAAATTCGAAATAAATTGCGTCGACTGCCGTAAATTACAATTTTGAAAAAAATAATAAAAAACGTGGTTTTCCAAAATTATGACGTCTTAAATGATATGTGGAATTTGGAGCGCTTTGATATTGAAATTAGCGGGAAGTTCTAGGGATAACCTGCAGGATCAACCAAATTGTTTCTTTATTTTGTATTAAAAATTTAATAAAAATTTTAATTTTACTATAGAAAATTGTACAATTTCCCTTTATAAATGACAAAACAGGATGATACATACAGAGTTTCTTTTATCATTTCTTCTCAGAACAGGCAAATCTCATTTTAATAAGTTTTAGTAGATTAATGTATCTTAAAAAAAGAAAGAGTTTCTATATCTTTAAGAACTTCAATTATGGGATACAACTTTATTAATCTAATGTCACTGAATGATGAGTGATGTAAGAGGCGACTATGCTTGCTAAGAGGACTTTTGCAAAAGATTTTATTTCAAGCCATTCGTAAAATCAGTATCATTGTCTACCGAAAACATTCTAATATTTACGAGCGAAACATATGCTTAATAAAGAGACAGATTGTTTATCTGGGCTTCTGTGTTGTGTTCGCAAAAACCAACTTATTTACCTGTTAGCCACACTGTAGCTTTATGGTTGCCGCAAATGGGTTTGCTCACCCGGAGAAGGACCGCTCTCTTCCAAAACACTAGCTTAAAAAGCCGTTTAATGCTGATGTGTTTTGTACAGCAAGTGTAATAAAGAGGCATTCTTCATCATTATTCTTAGGTCTCAGGGCGACAATTCATCTATATTTTGATTCTTCATCGACGATAGAGGTGTTTATGGGCCACAGTATATATTTACCATCATGTCGGCTGTAAGCTCTTTTCATCCTATAATATAGTTATTGTTAAGGCTGGATGGAAGTCATCAATACTATGATTGTCTCTTCTTGCTACGTAATTAAAATAGCGAATACATACTATAGAGCCATGCTGCTGCTATATTATGGCTGTAGCATGAATGCGAAGAACCACGCTCTCACATAATACCAGCGTAAAACAGCAGTATGATGCTGCTATGTTTTGTATGGTGAGTGTAGAGAACCGGAGACCGTTTATACTAGAAACGAAGCATTCCATATTAGTCCTCATGGGTGATAACGTATATGCATTTTTAGTCTTAATAAAAGATAAATGTAGATCAGGTGGACTGGGTGCCGTTTGTCACTCATATTCTATAAAAACAGCGTCTTCTGGAACACCAGAATAAAAGGAAGGGTTACGGTAGCCGCCTATTAATCGTAGCATAAATACATTTTGTAATAAATTCTAACTTTGGAAATATTTTCATTGATTGCAGTCACGTACTCAATACGACGGAAACATAGACGACATTTTAAACGCCATGATTGGAGACTTGCTGCCTGAGTACATCTCAAGATTTAGTGGAATCATTGCCGCGCAGTATGAGGAACGTATAACGGAATTTCTAAATCAGTACTTAAATAATTTCGAATCTTGGAGATTCATTGCTGCTATCCTTTCATATTAAATATAATTATTAACTATTTTTTTTTCTTTTAAATTTAATCAACTAAACTAAACATAAACGACTGAACTGTTTTTGTGAAATTTTATGTGTGTGTTTTAGTGGGTCCTTGATGGTTTAGATTCACAGATAGACATGGTACACATCGCAAATTATATATTATATATTTGGGAGACTGATATATGGTGTTAAAAAATCTATTTAATATTTTTAAAAAACATTTAGTAACATTCACTTAACATCCGGTGAACCGTATACTCGTTTGCTCCCTCTCCTATAAAAAAGGACCAAGTACAAAGCATTCATGAGCTTTTTTTCGTTGTCAAAACGTCCACTTACAAAAATTTTGCCCTCATCCTACTAAATCCCCCCCAAACATGACGATATAACCATATATCGATTTATATCACTCGATAGTTATCGACGCTGTTCGATACTGTTTAAAAATACGGATACGATAAATATTTTATCCACTTGCCCATCCTTTTCGTAAATATAGTGGGAGGCCAAAGTTAATATGTTTTTTCTTTCATTTTTTATCTCTGAGAGACACACGGTTTTCAAGTTGTAAGTATTAAGTATACCAAACTGATAATACTTTTGGGACGCAATCTGTAACACACCACTCGGAGTGAACTGTTCTTTGATCCTCTAGCACCACAGTAGCAATATGACCTATCTTGCAGAAAAACGAATGATTTTTTGTGTATGCTAGGCGGAAGGTAACATTCGGTTGGAATTGGCTCATCTTCAAAGAACCATACAGTCGACTGTTGATTAGTTTCAGGATCATAAATATATAAGCATGTTTCATCGCCACTCAGTTATCATAAACGTTTTGTTCTCGTCGAAGTTCTCTCTATTTGGCACAATTTCATTGGCACCATTGGCATCCAATCTACTGTCTTTTTGCTCATCATTGAGTTTGTGCGGAACCACTACGACCAATACTTAAGGAGAGAAAGTTAGTTGATAATTATGGATTGTATTGCTGCTGATCCAATATATTGTCCTAACATCTCGTCTGTGTTTAAAAATGTAGCTCTTGTCCAATATCAATGTCTTATCTCCCTGCATTTGATATTAGACAAGACCTACATTATGTAATACATCAGTTTTCTTCAAAGCCTTGCCGTCCTATTTTTGAATTTTGAATTTTCTGCAAATTAATTATAATTTGTGTTTTTGACTAGTGTACAAGCCGACTCTACAAAAATAGTAGACAATAGTTCTAAAGAATCTTATAGCTTTAAACTTTTTTTGATCATAGCGCTAAAATTTTATGTCCGTTAACTCGATTGTTGCAAGTTAGTTTTATTTCTTAGTTTTATATTTACCTTTATCTGTCTTCAAGTGAATACACGTCACATTCTTATGTGAAAATAATTTTGGAGTATGTACAATTGCACCGTACGTTGATGGTTTACATGTTTTAATTCTTTAGAATAGAATAGCATGTGGTTCATTCTCATAAATTTTCCGGATATATTAAGTGTTATGGATACGCTTTAGGTTGTTCACTACAAAAGATTTTCTAAACTAATTAGCTAGCATCAATAATGTGAACTAGGCACTTTTACGGATTTTATCGCCTTTAATTTACTTAATTTTAATTTTCGATGTTTTGGGTACTTTTCAGCACCCATGGTCACTTTTTTCACCTTCAGCTTTTTTTAGTACTTTTAATCAATGTGTAGTTTTCGCGTAAATATAAAAGATCATAATGAGAATATAAGTTATTCTAATGTCTAATTAATGCAGAATACTGAAACAAAGTAAATATTGGAGTTGATTGGCTAAGGAGGTCAAAAATATTAGTCAAATATATTGAGAAAAAAAATGAATATCAAATATCAGTTCATTGTACAGGAACTTAACAGATCCATTAGCAGACACAGGGATCCGACGAAATCATGGATCAGGTCCTATTCGTAAAATAAAGTGGCAGGCAGCTGTTTATCAGCTGTTCGACAGTGCCAAGTTCCTCATAACCTGGATAAATAAGAAAGGCAAGACCGTATATGATTTTGCCTCTGCGGGCCGTTCATATGATTATATTTAAAATTATTATAATTGCCACTCAAGTCAATAGGTTATTATGTGGTGCATTAGTTCCTTTGCCAGCTACAGTTGCAGTTCATATACATGCTCTTCTACTGCTTTATATCGTCAACGTATTCGAAATTAATTATATTTAAAATTATTATAATTGCCACTCAAGTCAATAGGTTATTATGTGGTGCATTAGTTCCTTTACCAGCTACAGTTGCAGTTCATATACATGCTCTTCTACTGCTTTATATCGTCAACGTATTCGAAATTAATTATATTTAAAATTATTATAATTGCCACTCAAGTCAATAGATTATTATGTGGTGCATTAGTTCCTTTGCCAGCTACAGTTGCAGTTCATATACATGCTCTTCTACTGCTTTATATCGTCAACGTATTCGAAATTAATTATATTTAAAATTATTATAATTGCCACTCAAGTCAATAGGTTATTATGTGGTGCATTAGTTCCTTTGCCAGCTACAGTTGCAGTTCATATACATGCTCTTCTACTGCTTTATATCGTCAACGTATTCGAAATTAATTATATTTAAAATGATTATAATTGCCACTCAAGTCAATAGGTTATTATGTGGTGCATTAGTTCCTTTGCTAGCTACAGTTGCAGTTCATATACATGCTCTTCTACTGCTTTATATCGTCAACGTATTCGAAATTAATTATATTTAAAATTATTATAATTGCCACTCAAGTCAATAGGTTATTATGTGGTGCATTAGTTCCTTTGCTAGCTACAGTTGCAGTTCATATACATGCTCTTCTACTGCTTTATATCGTCAACGTATTCGAAATTAATTATATTTAAAATTATTATAATTGCCACTCAAGTCAATAGGTTATTATGTGGTGCATTAGTTCCTTTGCTAGCTACAGTTGCAGTTCATATACATGCTCTTCTACTGATTTATATCGTCAACGTATTCGAAATTAATTATATTTAAAATTATTATAATTGCCACTCAGGTCAATAGGTTATTATGTGGTGCATTAGTTCTTTTGCTAGCTACAGTTGCAGTTCATATACATGCTCTTCTACTGCTTTATATCGTCAACGTATTCGAAATTAATTATATTTAAAATTATTATAATTGCCACTCAAGTCAATAGGTTATTATGTGGTGCATTAGTTCTTTTGCTAGCTACAGTTGCAGTTCATATACATGCTCTTCTACTGCTTTATATCGTCAACGTATTCGAAATTAATTATATTTAAAATGATTATAATTGCCACTCAAGTCAATAGGTTATTATGTGGTGCATTAGTTCTTTTGCTAGCTACAGTTGCAGTTCATATACATGCTCTTCTACTGCTTTATATCGTCAACGTATTCGAAATTAATTATATTTAAAATTATTATAATTGCCACTCAAGCCAATAGGTTATTATGTGGTGCATTAGTTCTTTTGCTAGCTACAGTTGCAGTTCATATACATGCTCTTCTACTGCTTTATATCGTCAACGTACTCGAAATTAATTATATTTAAAATTATTATAATTGCCACTCAAGCCAATAGGTTATTATGTGGTGCATTAGTTCCTTTGCTAGCTACAGTTGCAGTTCATATACATGCTCTTCTACTGCTTTATATCGTCAACGTATTCGAAATTAATTATATTTAAAATTATTATAATTGCCACTCAAGTCAATAGGTTATTATGTGGTGCATTAGCTCTTTTGCTAGCTACAGTTGCAGTTGATATACATGCTCTTCTACTGCTTTATATCGTTAACGTATTCGAAATTAATTATATTTAAAATTATTATAATTGCCACTCAAGTCAATAGGTTATTATGTGGTGCATTAGTTCTTTTGCCAGCTACAGTTGCAGTTCATATACATGCTCTTCTACTGCTTTATATCGTCAACGTATTCGAAATTAATTATATTTAAAATGATTATAATTGCCACTCAAGTCAATAGGTTATTATGTGGTGCATTAGTTCTTTTGCTAGCTGCAGTTGCAGTTCATATACATGCTCTTCTACTGCTTTATATCGTCAACGTATTCGAAATTAATTATATTTAAAATTATTATAATTGCCACTCAAGTCAATAGGTTATTATGTGGTGCATTAGTTCTTTTGCTAGCTACAGTTGCAGTTCATATACATGCTCTTCTACTGCTCAATCGTCAACGCAATGGGCACACCAGCATATGCCCCTACCTGCAAGATGTCTTCGAAGACTGCTTAGATAGCTACATCTAGTACACTGAGCAAAGTTGTATTAAGTTTCGTAGATCACCAAAGAGATTGCTGCTGCACACGTTAGTGTAGAATCTTGTGGATTATATCGGTATATTTTATCAAATACAATGAAGATGCGTCACTATTAATTTGTATATCACCATCTTATATAATAATCGGCGCACTTTTTATATAAGTATGATAGTATCAACATTATTATCAGATTCCTTATTAATTATTATATCTCACCTGATAATGTGTTGGTTTTTAAGTTAAGACATTAATTACATTTACATTTATAAGCTCGTCGTCTAGCAATCTTAGTGGTTGAGGCTTTAAAAAATCAGGTAAGTCAATGTTTTTATTTAAAACGATTGTCCGAATTTATACTGACTTCTAGTAAAACGAATAGTAAAAAATACGGACCTTAAGTTCTACGTAAGTTTTACTATTCGTTTCTTAAAATGCTTACTATGTTACTTGGGTGGTATTTTCTTTACACTTATACACATTAAATATTTTTTATCTGTAAATATATTATGTATTAATATATTCTAACCCTTACTTAATTTCACGTACAAAAACCGTTTTATAAATAAAATCATCCTGAAATCAATAGAGTATAAGTAAGTACCATTTTATTTTCTGAGTCAATTTATATTAACTACATCGAATTACCCGTTCACAATAATCATGGCAGGCAATCATGATTCCTACTCTATATAAGACAACATTATATGTAGCATAGTAGCTATAGCGTTCGATCTACTCAACTCATCGAAATAAATTTAGCTATGATATTCTCACTCGAGAATATAATCTGTATACTAACGACAACTTAATTGAGATTAGCATTGTTGTATTTGCGATTTGCGATTTTCGATCGCTGATCGCTGCTGTACGTTGCTGAAGAAAATCTTTAGCTGTAGGAGAGACCAGCCGCTAGAAGCATTTTCCCTGCATTTGCCCTTCTCCCGCAACCCCAGTTTCAAAATTAGGAGGAGAAAACATTTGTTATATAAATTAAGTGATACCTTCAGCTTTTTAATTATTACTTATGGTCCGATCTACGCAGAATGAACTTATTATGTCTGAAGTCTTGCAGTGGTATGCTTGGGTTTAGTTTTAAATTTATTAATTACAGGGTCCCAAGCAGGCGGTAGTACCCAGCCTCCTTCTGTATTGAAATTAGGATTGTTTTTTTTTAATTTCATTAGCCTCACGCTCACGTATCATCCTTGGTAGGAATGATTTAATGGTTGGGGCCGTCTAGAATATGATCACAAACTGAAAAACTTCCCGGAACGTTGATGCTTCACATCAGCTATATGTTCTATTACGCGGGTTCTAAATAATCTTTTTGACGAAGATACGCTTCACAATTTTCCTAACGATTATTTTGAAATAAATCAGTACTTTATACACGATACGTTAACAAACAAACAGACAGGCAATTCTAAAAATGATAGAAATGTATTGAGTTACTTATTTTTTTAGTCCATCTCAATCAGTTTTGTTACAAAAATGTAAAATGTATGGACATCTGCAATTTACATTTTCATTCTTTAATATATATATATATATATATAAAATTAATCTATATTTATATATCAATATAAATATAGATGAAACATTTTAAGTAAAAGAACATGTAAGCGATGGAAATAATGTAGTCAATTTATACACGTTTATAATGTACTGGTAAGTACATATAGTTGCAGTACATAATAACAGTCATTAATAAAAAAAACAAATTGCTTCGAACACACACAAGGTCTTTAAATCGTTTTTAACATGATCATCATGTTTTCATTTGTAGCTGAAAAAGGCAAATCCATATTATTTTATTCGCTCATGTTTTAGTAAACTTTAGACAGACGTGTCGTTGTTGATTCAGGAAGTTTTTATTTTTATATCTCTATGAATTTGGTTAGTACGGCAACAATAACAAACATGATATTGAATAAGGAAAAGCGAATTGTCAATAATCTACATCACCCCTTTTATTCCTCCCCTAAATAGATAGCTTTAGGTTGAAAAAGGTACATTATACATAATAGTATATTAAAATTATTGAGCCTTTAAAAATATATACAAATATATTATATTTCTGTTTATTAACTATTTTGATTTTTCAATTTCAGGATGAAGTTATTAATACTTGTTCTAACTGTCTGTACTATAGCTGCTGCGGCTCCAAAGATTACAAAGGAAGAAACTTTTGGTAAGTTCTTAATATATAAAAAGAAAAATGAACAGTTTTTAAAAATAGAACACCATACTTTTAAGGAGTTATAACACCATTAGGGATATGCGAGGATGCGTAAATGCATAACGAGCGATGTTTGTGAAATGCACCAAAAGGAAAGATTTATTTTTATAGCTTAATCTAATATTATCTTCGATTAAAAGGGGTTCGGGAAAGCCTAGTGTTTATATTTTTCGCTGAAATGAAGGGATTTGAGTGGGGAATGTGAGTAGTGTAGAAATAAGATACGTAGCAAATCTGCAATATAATATAAAATTATAGTATTTATTATATTAATTCCCTAGAGAAGAAACAAAAGAAGTGCGAAATTAACGCTTAAAATTTCAATCAAGTAACAATTTTAGAACCGACACACGTAATGATCGAACTAGATTAAGTCAACTGTTTGAAGTACATTCATTATGAATATAGCGAAATATTTTATTTTTACAGATCCGGTATCTGAGATTTCCCAAAATGACCGAAGTATTCTGGTGAACATTTTAATCCGGCAGCTTATCGCATACGTTCGTTCTATTATCAATAATGGCTCTGAAGTATTTGGCATTCCGCCATTAGATCCTTTGGAATTGAACCATTTTCACTTAGTACTTCCAACTGGATTATTAAAGTAAGTAATGTGAATCTGTATCATATGCCTAAAACCACAAAGTTAGCAATTCACTTGTTAAAAATAAGGCCTCGTGAAGGTCATATAATTTGACTCCATATAGGTATGTTGCTTTCTGTGTTGTAGTATAAACTTATGGTCATCCGGTTAATATGGTCACTTTCTTATAACTCAAAAACTACAACCTTGTTTGCGTAGATGCCTCTGTGATACGATAGCATCAGCGAATAAAATAATAAAGATTGAAAAAGGCACTGCTTTATCGACGCCATTTTGAGAGTATATATATCTTAGTCAAATTTAGTATTGTGTGTCAATTTTTTTTAGTTGGTTTTTCGAAGTGTTCCTAATTATTTCTAAAGCTTGTTTGCCAATTTTTTTTTTTCTTAATATATTGGTTATAGTATACGACTTTGTATTTTCGTCTGTCTTCCTCCTAGTTTTGGGTTTATAGAGCGTCAAAGCTTAAAGTGACCATATTATATATATATATATATATATATATATATATATATATATATATATATATATATATATATATATATTCATAATATGGTCACTTTAAGCTTTGATTTTTTTTTATTGAAAATATTTACAATTTACATAATATACTCGTAATATGTAATTTTAGATTAAGTCAATATGCTTTACCGTCTCTAACAGGATCCTACTTACTATCGGGTTGGGTAATAGTAAAGCACTGGCTTCATTGACAGCAGAATTAATGGGTCAACTTAATTCAAATAAAGATCACACACAGTACCTGCATGAAATAACAGCATATTGTTGCTTTATTTCGTGATATACCAAAGTAAGCCATCTTTGTCCTAGGGACTGATAGCGGATGTGATTGGACTCATAATCGAAGATAAATTTAGCTGTCTATGGGCTACAGCATCTACTTATCAGGTGGACTGTGTGCTCATTTGTCACCGTTATTTCCTAAGGCTTATTCTATTTAAAAAAAACTCATCTGTCAATTGTCATATGTCTTCAGAACATTGTAGTTTTACGTGGTAGAGCCATGCTGCAGTTATATTAGTAGTATAGTTGTAGTACGAATGGGTCGGCTCGACCGGGGAAGGACCACGCTCTCACAGAATACCAGCGTCAAATAGTATCTTAATGCTGCTGTGTTTCGTATGGTGATTGTAGAGAACCGGAGACCCTTTTTACTGGAAATGAGGCATTCCATCTAAGTACTCACGGGTGACAACGCATCTGCATTTTGATTCGTAATCGAGGATAGATGTAGATGTCTATGGGCCACAGAAACCACTTACCATCAGGTGGACTGTGTGCTCGTTTGTTACCCTATCTTATATAGAAAAAGTTGAATAATATTTTATTATTCTTTGAATTTTTGCAGCGTAGACTTAGAGCTCAGAAACGTCTTAGTGACTGGTATCGGTGCATTCGTAGTTCACAGGAGCAATCTTCAATTGTCTGATCTGACTTTCGATCTCGACATTTCAGTACCTAAACTCGACGTCAGTGCCGGTAAGAAAATTTAAATTACATTAAACAATGCCTAATACCAACACACGTGGTTTAAGTTTGTCACCCATGGAATAGGCATTGACGAGCACGGCTTGAACTTATTATTTTAGTGATAATAACGAACTATAAGTATAACACATTGCACTTCACCATGTAATTTATTGTAATCACCATGCAACCGGCTTGTTTATCCTCTGTTAACTGTTTAGAGTTGTTGACGAGTATGTTAATCTATTTTATGTTATCTATGCAGCGTTCGAGAAATTACGACACATCTTCACGTCAGGTATACCTCAATCTCTGAAAACTAAAGTGTACAACCAGTGCGTGTTGCCAGTGATGACTTACGGATCAGAAACGTGATCCTTTACCGCTGGCCGTATGAGGACGCTTAAGGTCGCTCAGCGAGCTATGGAGAGGGCTATGCTCGGAGTTTCTCTGCGTGATAGACTCAGAAATGAGGATATCCGCAGTAGAACCAGAGTGACCGACATAGCCGAACGGATTAGTAAGCTGAAGTGGCAATGGGCCGGCCATATAGCTCGAAGAACCGATAACCGATGGGGAAGAAAGGTTCTCGAGTGGCAGCCTCGTACCGGTAGGCGTAGTGTAGGGCGACCCCCCACTAGATGGAGTGACGACCTGGTAAGACATGCAGGAAGTCGATGGATGCAGGTGGCTCAGGACCGTGCTTTGTGGCGTTGCTTGGGGGAGGCCTATGTTCAGCAGTGGACTTGTGAAGGGCTATAATGATGATGATGATGATGATCATGTTAATTTAGGATAAATTGTCCGACTAGGTAAGTCAAACTACTATAATTGTCGGATTCTAATCGGCTGGGCAGCGTTCTCATTTGAGCGTGATTGACTCGTATTATCGTCACATATACCCCAAAACTTGATAACAAGAAAATGGAAGTGCGTATTGCAATTCTAATAATGACACATCTCTGATGGAACCAGTCTTCTACTGCAAGTCGTATGAGGAAGCTTGAGGTCACTCTCGAGCTTCCTCCTTTCTCCATAGAAAGCCATGCTCGAAGTTTCTTTGCGTGAGGTAAAATGAGGTTATCCGCAGTAGAACCAGAGTAACTGACAGCACAATGGATTAGTAAGCTGAATTGGCAATGAGCCAGCCATATATCTCGAAGTAACGAAAACCGATGTGAAAGAAAGAATCTAGAGTGACAGCCTTCCAGTAACATTAAAAATATTGGAAGAGATTAATACTAATTCATTTTATTTTTACAATTTTCAGAACTCTACGATTTAACCGGTAACCTTTTTAACGCTATTCCACTCTATGGCAACGGAAAAGCTATGTAAGTAAGCTATGTACTTTATCTTTTAAACTTCGCACAAATGGGGATTAATTGAAAGTTTTATACATATATATATATATATATATATATATATATATATATATATATATATATATATCACATACTCAAAGATCACAGCCTATTAAAAGTACACGGCTGAATATAGGCCTCGTCATTATTCGCCTCATAGTATATTTTCCACAGTTGCCATGCTTTGCAGGTGGTTTGGCAACCGTAGTTTTTTTATTTAGAGTTTTTATAAGGAAGATCAGAGGCATCATATCAATGGAGTAGAAATATAATATTTCACGTGCTTAGATGGAATTTTATTACATTCTTACAATATAATTGTGTGGCCGAAGTAGGAAAAGGGGAGATCTCCCGCCGGGCAAGGTGTTCTGCCCGGGGAGCGGCCAACACTCCATGTGATAGTTCGGAGATGTTCTATATATACTGTTTCTGATTCGGAATGTTGATAGCGTGATTTAGACTTCGGTGTATTTCGATTGTGGCGCGACGACAGCGCCGCTACATCACCCCCCTGCTCAGACCGGAGGTCGATAGTGCAGTCTCGTTGTCGACGAATGTGCAAGTGCCAGGAGATTGCCTTGTAGTCTGCAGTGAGTCGAGAAGAAGGCAAGTAATCTGCGAGAGTGCCGTGAAGCAGAGGCGAGCAGTAAGGCTCAGAGCCGTGCCGAACACTGTATGGCGCAGAGAGTAGCTTGAAGGAACAGGAAGCATTATTATTCCAGTGCTGCGATGAACCTTGTGAAGCTAGATGGCTTGCAGGATATGAAGACTGCAGTTTATATCTGCTCGGGAGCGAATGGGTGGGGTATTTATGACGATGATGAAAGCTTGAAGTTTCCGAAGGTTGTTTTGGTTGCGTGTTCAGATCACGTCGGGGTCACCACTGTGGCCGAAGTAGGAAAAGGGGAGATCTCCCGCCGGGCAAGGTGTTCTGCCCGGGGAGCGGCCGACACTCCGAGTGATAGTTCGGAGAAGTTCTATATATACTGTTTCTGATTCGGAATGTTGATAGCGTGATTTAGACTTCGGTGTATTTCGATTGTGGCGCGACGACAGCGCCGCTAAAATTGGATATACATTATATAAATAAAATCTTAACCACAGAAATCGTAATAATAAGACGATAGAAGTCGCATATAGACGCGTGCATTGCCTATGTTTATAATACGACTGCAGGTGGCGACATCGGTTTTGGAAGTAATCGAGCGCTAATCCATTTCTATTGTCTTATTATTACGATTTCTGTAATCTTAACCGATCCAAAAGAGGCACATGCAGTAGGAATTACCCGCATAACCGCATGTTAGCGAACTTTATAAAATATACTTCTCTATATAACATATACTTTTTTCTTTTTACTAAAGTATTTAGATTTTTTTGTAAACATGTTAATCCCATTGTAACTAACTTAAACTAAAACTTAAAGATACGATATTATTTGCAGTCGAAACAACCACCTGTAGCTTATTTCGTTCGCTGCAGTTGTGGTTCGATTGCGCTATGACTGGATTAAAATCATAGTTATTTTTAAATTTAACATTATGAATATATTAACTTTTGATTCTCCAAAATTGTAAGTTATATAAACAGTAACAAATAAAATAAAATATATTCTCTCCTTAGCTTCCAGGTTGAAGAATTTCGGTTCAACGCTAAGCTTTTCTTAAGGCAATCCGACGATGGAAAATCTGTAATCATTGATAGAATTGAAGAGGCATCTTTTGATCTACCGAATTTCAAGGTAATATCTCCTATTCAGTATATCTTTTTTACAGTTTTATTGTCTATATTATAAATAGAGTATTTAGATATAATATATTATATTGTAATAGGTCGGGGGGAAATTTAGTTCGTATTTTGTTTGTATAAAATTAAGAAAAAAATCTTTTTGATTGTACTGTTTGTATCTGGCTGGTTGTAATATTAACACATATTAAAAAAAAGTAAAAAAAAAACACTTACCAGCCATTTTTGAATAGTTTTTCTGTCCGCTAAAATGAGTGAATCTAACAAATAAATTCGATACATTCTGAAATTTCATTACAAAAAAAAAAGAGGAAAATGCGACTCAAGCCGCGAAAAAAAATTGAAACGTTTATGAACCAAATGCAGTGTCAGTAAGAGTAGCACAAAGTTGGTTCAAGCTTTTTCAGTCCGGGAAGTTTGATGTCAAAGATGCAGCTCGCTCTGGTCGCCCTCATACGGATAAAGTCGATGCCATTTTTGAAAAAGTGGAGCAAGATCGGCATAATAGTGTTTACGACACAGCCGACGAATTGATGATTGACTACAAAACAGTTTTCATCCATTTGAAAAAGTCTGACTATACAAAAAAGCTCGATATTTGGGTACCACACGAGCTCACTTAAAGAAACCTAATGAATCGTTTCCTCATTTGCGCTTATTTATTGAAATGTAATGAAACCGAACCATTTTTGAAAATATTGATCACTGGTGATAAAAAATGGATCAACTAAGACAAGAATGTGCGAAAAAGATCATGGCCAAAGTGTAGTCAAGCTCCACAGACTACAGCGTAACCCACATTAACACGCAATAAGGTGATGCTGTGTGTATGGTGGGATTGGAAGGACATCTTTTATTATGAGCTTTTCCCGCCGGGCAAAACCATTGATTCTGATCTCTACTTCCAACAACTAATAAGACTCAAACAAGAAATTAAGAAAAAACGACCAGAATTGATCAGGAGTGGCCTTTCATCATAATAACGCCGGACCACATCCATCTTTGACCACTCAGCAAAAATTGAGAGACCTTGGTTGGGAAGTGTTACTGCATTCACATATAGTCCTAAATTTGCACCCTCAGATTTTCACCTGTTTCGGTCTCTTCAGAATTTTTGGGTAGTGTTAGGTTAAAATCAAGAGAGGAATGTCAAAACTACTTATCCCATTTCTTTTATCAAAAATCAGATGATTTCTACAGCGACGGGATTATGTCACTACGAGATCTAACAAAGTGTATCTACAAGATGGCAACAAGTTATCGAAAAAAATAGGGTGTAACGTGTGAACGAAGTAAGAACCCATGGCACTGATATTTTACAAAAAAATAATAAAAACAAAAATTTTGAATTAAATATATCAATTAATTGAAATCTATCGAAATTGAATCATAGGGACCCTTCTTTTACAGAACAGATCGAGCATGTGGCTCACCTGATGGTAAATGACTACCGCCACCCATGAACAACCGTAACACCAAGGGAATTGCAGATGCGTTGCCGGCCTTTTAAGAAGGAGTAAGCTCTTTCCTTAAAGGTCTCTAAGTCGTATCGGTTTGGAAAAGTCGCCGGTGGTAAACAATTCCACAGAGAAGTTGTACGAGTAAGAAAACTCCTGGTAAAACGCATAGTAGTGGACCGTCAAGCTTCCAGATGGTGAGGATGGTATCGGGAATTTTGACGCAATGTGCGTTCGTGAAATTCGGCGGCTGGAACTAATCCGAACAATTCCTCAGAACACTCCCCATAATGGTAGATACGATAGAAAACGCAAAGGGATGCAAAATCCCTACGCAGCGCCAGTGAAACGAGCTGATCAGAAAGAACTCGGTCGTCGACGATTCTAGTCGCTCTGCGCTGGTGGAAGAACCTGGCACTGGGGTACCCCGGGCCCAGAGATGAGAATAGTATTCTATGTGAGGCCGAACTTGCGCTTTGTAAAGTTGCAAGCAATGTGCCGGCATGAAATACTGTCTTGCTCTCATTTTTAGAGGCCAATTTGGCCTTCCCCTCCAAGTGACCACGAAACTGCACACTATTTGATATGTTGACGCGGAGGATTCTGATGCCAGCTGAGGCAGCAAGGGGAATGCCTTCAAACTGAGGAGATACGACAAAGGGGTTCTTTTTAGCGGTTAACGCGCAAACTTGTTTCTTCTGGGGATTGAATTGGACTAGATTTAGTCGCTCCCCAATCCGAGTCTTTGTCTCGACTTCAGACACAAGTTTGTCCCGGTACTCGGCGAAGATTTCCCGAAAAATATTGGCACGGCTGGTGTATAAGGCATCACTAGTGCTGCCGTCTGCATAGCAATGAATGTTACTAGTTTACAACATATCATTGATATACAGAAGAAATAGCGTTGGTTGCGTACTGGAAGGCTGCTTGCGAACACAAGGCTGCGTGCTATCACCAACGCTGTTTCTTACCGTCAAGATCGTAGTAGACGGTGCATGCTCTGATTACAAGCCTTTCAACCAGCATTAATAGGCTTGTAATCAGAGCATGCACCGTCTACTACGACCTTGATGCTCCGATTAGCAAGAAAACTAGTGATCCATTAGCACAATTTCTCGGGAAGCCCATAGAAAGAGATCTTCAAAAGAAGCGCTTTGTGCCAGTCCCGATCGAAGGCACTCGCTATGTCCAAACTAACGGCCAATGCCTCCCCCTTGGACTCTACTGTCTCCGCCTATCTATGAGTAAGGTAGACCAGAAGATCACCAGCTGATCGACCACGACGGAAACCGTATTTTTAATCATCTGGTGATCCTCAAGGTACCTCATGAGCCAGCAGTTTACAATAGACTCCATTATTTTGGAGAACAAGGAGGTGATGGCGATAGGCCTATAGTTGGAAGGGTCTGAGCGGTAGCCTTTTTTAGGGATCGGGTGGACTAAAGCTGTCTTCTAAGAATTCGGGAGTATGCCTTGGGAGTAGGAGTACCCACGAGAGACGTTAAAACCGGTCCTACTCCGGAGCACACGTCTTCAGCACAATGGGAGGGACTCCATCAGGCCCACTTGACTTACTGAAGAGAGTACAGAGATGGAAGAGATGACTGACAGAAGTTCCCTTGGACAGCCTTGGCGAGAGACCAGAATGCACGGGTTCCCGAAGGAAGGTGAACTATATTCTCGCCAATTCCGCCGATGTGCGAAGAGTCCTTGCCTTGGTAATGACTCTTTTGATGGACCTGGAGGCGAAATTATACTTCTTTTTAGGAGCGCTGGTGCTTACATCCCGAGACTTCAGCCCAGGCCCGTAGCACTCCTGCTTATAACGTGATGCTATTTTACAAGAGCGACCAGACCATGGCTGAGATCTGACTCCGGTGGGCACCACAGGGGACGGAATACAAAGTTCCATACCCTGAAGTACCACATCAGCGACAGATTCCGCAACAACGCTAGGATCGTCCGGCGCATTGCAAACCCAAGAGTGGGATGCAAAAAAAGACCGCATTCCATACCAATCGGCCGACCTATAGTGCCAAACACGGCGGCAGCCTTAATGTTACTGGCACCACACTTCGGGCAAGATAAATGATCCGACGAGCATAAAGGGGCATCAACGGAAACCTGATATCCATCCGGATGAGAGGTCCGCGAAGGTCCAACAGGGAAGGTGTATGATCTCCCACATCTGTGATCCGCGTAGGCGCAGTAACCAGTTATGTCAGATCATATGCCAAAGCAAATTCATAAACAGATCTCCCCGCATGATCGGTTAAACGTGAACCGAGCCATTCGGCTTGATGGGCATTAAAATCGCCAAGGATCATGATCTCTGCGGATGGGATCTGCTGTAGCACATAATCAGTCATTAGGACGTGGTCGATGAGTCGGTCTGTCTCGGTATTACAGCTATAGGACCTATAGAGGCACCCGTAGACGTGGGGATGGTCGTCGCTGTCTACGCGCAGCTATGGGATGGACAGGTTCGTACCTTCAAGACTGCCGAGGCGTCGAAAACAGATATCCTCTCTGACATATACGCAAACTCCAGCCCGGGGCACAAAAGAATATTCTGATTTGTACCCCGGATAGGAGAGATATGAAGTATCAGCTGGCGAGGAAACCTGAGTCTCGGTTATAAAGAGCAAGGCCGGCTTCGCCGTCTCTAGATGGTAGTGGACAGTGTTAAGGTTGGAATGAAGTACCCTGATATTGCAAAAAAAATCACGGCTAGGGTGGCAGGGGTCGCCTTAGTGTTATTGCTCCGCTTGCGCCGAGCAGTTTATGTCGCGAGCGGAAGCTCTTATTCTATGAGAGCGTGGTACTATACCCTGGTCGAGTCGACCTGGGTACCACGCTCTAATTGAGGTTTAACAACATTTTAGATGAATAGGATAGGTAAGGACGACGACGACGACGAAGACGATTCCGTGGCGCAGTGGCTTAGCAATGAGTGGCTGCGCGGGGGGTCGCGGGTTCGTATCCCGCACGGAACAAGTATTTGTATGGCCTACAAATAGTTGTTCCGGGTCTGGATGTTTGTCCTTGTGCAATTTATGTTTGTAAATGGCCCCCACGATAAAGGAGGAAATCTTAGTGTAGGGGGTAACGTTTTTTAAAGAAATAAGAAACTGTAGAAGGCTGAATTCACTCCATTAAACAGGGCTAGCACACAACCACAGTCAGATTAATCTAAATACAAAAAAGCAATGACAATTGGCAATGAACCCAATGTGAATGGACCCAACGTGAATTTAGAACCTTGTGCTTAACGAGAATAATTTTTATGTGATTTTAGGAAGATACAAAATCTACAAGAGCCCCAAAACTTGTATTGAGTAGGCCATATTCATGATTTAATCCGATCCTAATTTCGAAACTTAGTTTCTACTTCACGGTAATACATAAATATAGAACAACACGAACTACCAGCGGACCGGAGCGGTTGCTCTTATTGTCCTATGTAATACTGTCATGTCGGCATATAGTTTATTACATGACTTCATATCTATCATCATAACTTTTAATTTCAGTCTGATCTGAGCGGAGCTATTGGCGGAGGTGATATAGACCCCATCGTAAACGCAGTAATCGAGGAGGTCATAGTGGGCTATATCAATCGCTTCGAAAGGGTCATCTCTAAAACGGCCTCCGAAGCAATTGTGAAATTGGCCAACCCGCTACTTAACCAGCTTGACACGTGGAGATATATTGCAATGCTACTTTAACTGTATTGATACAATTTTATTAAAATTATTTTGGTGTAATTTGAGTATTATTTACAGTACAAAAACTATTTTAGCACAAAAATACAGGAAAATAGAAGTTCTGTATAAAATAAAAAGACGCTAATGAAGCTTTTAGACACCTGCGAACCACTTCAAACAAAGAACCTCACCACTAAGAACTAATCTGAAATGCCTCTCTCAGCCTGTAATCATACCAGCTTTCATATCCATAAAAACCAGAAGAAGTAGTGCTCCCCTGCTGATGCACTGCTCCTTCACAGTGTAATTTTATTAACTTTTACAAAATACGTCGTGGTAGAGCCCCATTAGCTCTGGGGCTTAGCGATTGCTGTAACTTGCATATTACGAGACGACCTGTACCTACCAATAAAATTATTAATAGCAATTTTAATGATTTATTGATTTATCACGTACTCGGTAGTGAAAGAAAACATCGTGAGAAAACCTGCACGTCAGAGAAATTAATTAAAATGGAAAACGTGAACTTCCTCAACACGCAATGAGGCAGTGCCGTGGACATTTCCTTGCCCCCACTCAAAAATGAGAGGTAGCCCAGCAATGGGATGTATATGTAATATTAGCTTTTTTCGTGGCTTTGCTCGCGTTGTTCCTTAAATTTGCTAGTAGCATTATTAACATTCCGAATGTAAAGCATAAACGGATCACTTATGAATTCACTACGATGTATGTCTTCCCGTCACGACTCTACGTATTTGATTGAAATGTAACATAGTTAAGTATGCTACGTGAAACCTGGTTAATTGGGTATCTCAAGGGACCGGGGATTTTGTACCATTTTAAGAGTTTTTCATTTATCCAGTTTTCCAATTAGACAGGTTTAAAATTTAGTGGTCTCATTTATAGAGGCCCCGTGTCGAAAATCTATATACTAACTAAAATAATCATCTCGATACCTGTCTGAACCTCATAAATTGTCTCACTTATAAAGGAAATTGAGCTCCAGAGTCCCAATTATAGAGTTAAATATCGAAAAGATCCTAGAAACCAAATCTCATTTAACCAGGTTCGAAGTCCCATTAACAAAGGTGATTCGATGAAAAAGTGCCGGGACCTCATTGCAGGTCCGGTAATAGAGGTTTCTCACTTATCCAGGTCCCACTTAACCAGGTTTCAATGTACTTTAATACAGATTTGAGATTCAGGTTACTTTTGATGCGAGAAATTGGAAGTTGAAGAATATATAATCCTATGGGGTGTCATATTAGTGTTCTTTGAAGCATTATTTGAAAAATACATTTTATACATATTAATCTTTATTTTCCGTTTAATTATATAAAATAACAACTGCATCATAATTTTAGTTTTTAATATTGGGTTATAAATATCGTATAATCTAATATTATTCAAATTAATGTATGTTCATCCAAATATATGAATGAATAAATGAGGAGTCGTTAGATTAGTTTTTACTGTGGAAGTCACATAAAGTATAAAATTTTCTCTTCTCTTTAAACTCGTATCGTAAATATATAGTACGTTATATATAGCAATAAAAAAACTGTAAAATATCAGTGCCATAGGCACCGTTCACCCATTACATCCTATTTTTTCCAGACGGTAAAAAATTATACAGTATATATATCTTGAGTGACTGCTCATTTATAAACTGAAACATCTTTAAAAATATTTGAAATTTAGTGACTGAAACTCACCGAAATTACTCTGTAAATAAAATAAATATATACGCATTTTACGATTTTTCTAAACGTACGGGATTTTCGGTGCTCCACCCTACTCCTTGATGGGGGTATCCCCCCTTTCGGGTGATACCCCCTTTACGGTGGGTATCAAGGATGTTCAAATTTGTATGTATCCATATCGCGTTTCAGTATTTTATAGTTATATTTTTGATAACACAACCTATTATAAACTTTCAATTAGAAACGAGGTGACACGTGTTTAAGGATTTTTGTATACTGTATACTGAAGAGGAAAATACGGGATGAAAGCTATTATGAAATTGTAAACTATTTTCAATCAATAAATATATAATTCATTATTGTACAACAATACACACTGAAACAAAAACAAAATCGCTTTGGAAGCGATTTCTTCCAGAAAAAACTTTTTACGCAAAGAATTGTTCACAATGAATGGCTAGGAGACAGGTGTACATAAATTCTACAATTCACTCAAAAATAAATAAAATAAAAATAAAAACACAAGATGATGAGAGTTGAGGAAATTAGAATAGATAAACTTAAGACGTACACACTCTCTTCTTTGTAAATGATTGCTAATTATGAGCATTATTATTATTATAAACGCAAACTTGCTTAATTTTCGTTTCGTAAATACATTTCATGTTAATATAAACTATGGTTCTTTGATGTAGATTTGGCACTGCCGACGAACCTCAATAGTATTTATCGGTGCCATTTACATGTTTGCATCATTTTTTGGTAAAGTGATAAATAAATGAAAGAATGGACGAAAAGTATGATGGGACACATTAGAATTTCAAGTAATAAGCTTTGAGAAGATTTTTTAAGAAAAAAAGACCAGGAATTCTATCCACAAATAACAATCCAACATGCAGATGCGTTGTTACTACTTTAGGACTAAGATAGAATGCCTCGTTTCCAGTATAATGGATCTTCGGTTCTCTAAACTCACCAAACGAAACACAGCAGCTGGTATTTTACGCCTGTATTTTGTGGGGGCGTGGTTCTTCCCCGGTCGAGCCAGCCAATTCGTTCTACAAACATAATATAGCATGCATGCATAATATAGCATGCAGCGTGGATCTACTATAAGATGAGCCATATGCTCGTTTGCCTCTTCTTCTATAAATATTTACAGTTTAGAAACTAATGAGTATAAGAAAATGTGTAAACTTTGTCAGGAATAATTAAAATAAAACATACTGAAAGCGAAGAATTTTAAACTTTGTAATATTATTGTTTCTTTACAATAAATAATATATTTAACTTATCAAAAAAAAAAACAATTTTAAAACACTGGGAAGGTACAAAATCATATTGAGGTGTAAATAAAATTTACTTGATTCTTCTTTCACCATACTTCCCGACATATTCCTGCGATGTCGATCATGAAACCATCGGGGCAGTTTTCGAGAGAAAAAGAATATTCATCTGGGGAATCTTCAAACTGCACATTTCTTATTATTACTTCAGGTTCTGGAATGACGACTTCGTCGCTCATTATCGATCGAGGTCCTACAGATTTTGAGAACACTGCAGTAATGATTGCAAATAAAATTAACGTAACAACTTTGTACATTATGCACCAAGGCCTGTTAACCACAATGCGCACCGATGACTGTAGATTTATATACGAATGATATCGGAGATTGAAACTAAGGCCAAACGTTGACTTCCGGTCATTTCGCCCACGCGAGGATGTCCGCCCGATTCAAAAGATATACGCGTATTGAGTAGTTACATGTAACATAAAATTGGTCAAAAAATTTATTCTGAAATACATTAACATTCTAAACATAAGTAACTATAGTCACTAATCATAAAATAATGATACCAAAACGAAGCCAAATAATGCACTCAAAACTTAGAAGATTTAGTCTATCACTGAAAATGAATACCTACTACAAGTCTATGTCAGCTATATTCTACGTTCACGTGAGGATTAAATAAACGAGGTATAAAATAAGTAACACAGTACTAAGTTTAAAAATAATCCTTTCATTTATTTTCATTAGCTACCTCTCGTCTGTGTGATTTCGACTTTACACATTTAATAAATATCGCAAGTTCCCAACTGACAATATTTTTTTTAATAAAATAACGGTTATAAATGAGCACACAGTCCATCTAATGGTAAGTGGATGTTGTGGCCCTTAGATACCTAAAGAAAAAAAATAGATGCATTGTTACCAGTAAAAAGTGTTTACAATTCTCTACTCTTACCATACCATGTAAAAGT
Source organism: Parnassius apollo (assembly GCA_907164705.1). Lineage (NCBI taxonomy): Eukaryota > Metazoa > Arthropoda > Insecta > Lepidoptera > Papilionidae > Parnassius > Parnassius apollo. The sequence goes on from CAJQZP010001125.1 coordinate 1,225,255, forward strand.
GTGGTTCTTCCCCGGTCGAACCTGCAGCCTTAACATAGCTGCAGCATGGCGCTACCACGTATATCATGTTGATCACGCTACGTTATAAGGACCTGGGCAACCGAGCTTTATTTTCAACTCTGATTTAAAATGATATTTTGGGGAGGCTGTTACCCCTTAGTGATGTTTAATTTTTTTACACATATATGTTAATTAGAAAACGTCATAGAACCACCACCAAAGCGGCTAAGGGCGAAGTAGATCTACTACATGCTAAAACTGCAATTGAAAGGGAGATGTCCGAAAGACAAACAGCTAAAAGAATAATATTCTATTAACTTCTTCGAAGAATAGACTAAAGAATGAGCTAAATAGCAGTCGACAATAAGCCAGTCGATAAAAAACCGATTGGACAATCTTGGAAATTCATCTCAGAACCCGAGGGAAATAGAAATCCTTGCAACGATGTGTGATGTGATACCGAAACGGGCGTGGACGGTAAAAACTATAACAAATTCAATCTTTGCAAAACATTTTTACGAGATAATGAAATGTGGTATCGCTGTGCCATATTCGGACCGTTATCTCATGCCATGTGCTCTGGGCGATGGGATTCCCTAGAAAGTAATATATATATATATATATATATATATATATATATATATATATATATATATATATATATTACTTTAATATAGGTTCCTAATATTAAAGTCCGTCCGTTTTTTCTTATTATAAAAATAAGAAAAATAAATGGTTAAAATTAAGTTTAGTAGCCTACAATTTAGTTGATTATTATAGTTGATCTATCATAGTAGATCAGGCCATAGTTAAATTGTCTTTAAATTAAAATTAAATTTATAAATACAGTAGTTTTATGACTTCTGTCTATGAGAGTTATATAAAAGAAAAAAATTTACATCCATAGTACAACTTTAATCTGTACTGACAGAATATCGCCATTTTGCATCCGTTGCTTGTTTATATTGTGCTAGTGAACAAAGTGATTGAGCCGTGGTAGCATAGATTATTAGCGCTCGCTGTAAATTTCACAGTACGCGAGCAACCCGGGTTCGATCCCCGCCGGCACTAATGAAATTGTTAATTGCAATTTTAATTTCTGACTTACCACGTGCTCGGCGATGAAGTGAGGACATCGTGAGGAAACCTGCATGTCTGAGAAATAAGAAAAAAAATATTTCGAAGACATTTCCGAAAAACTGCAAGAGAAGCGGTACAATAACATCACCAAAGAACTGATGCCACTTTTCGTTTCGGCAATATAGCTCAAACAACAGACAACTGATGGGGAACAAAGCTCTTGTAAGACAGCCTCGTATCTATAAGTAAAGTGTAGGCCGATCATTCACGAGATGGAGCGACGATCTGAGTGGTGGCTCAGGATCGTGCTTTCTGGTATACTTTGGGTAAAGCCTATTTGTAGCTTTTGAGGGGTTGTAGTGATGATGATCATAATGATTATAAATGCTCATAATATTTTTCTCTCTTTTCTTAAAACCCAGTGGATACTATCCTACTGTTCAAAAAAACAAAATTAATTTTTTATTGCTTTTATACCACTTTGTTTATAGGGTTATAAATTAGATCTGACGTAAGTTTAACTCAAATCAAATATGATTTTACATGCCTAGGAAGAGACACGTGTTTTCATTTATTCATTCATTCATTATAGTCCTTCACAAGTCCACTGCTGAACATAGGGGGGACTAGGGAATGCCTCAAAGCAAAGTCCTGAGCCACCTGCATTCGTTCCTGAATGTCTTACGGGGTAGTCACTCCATCTCGTAGGAGGACATGCTACACTTCGCCTGCCAGTACGAGGCTGCCACTCGAGAACCTTTCTTCACCATCGCTTATCGATTCTTCGAGCTATATAGCCGGCCCATTGCCACTTCAGCTTACTAATCCGTTGGGCTATGTTGGTCACTCGGGTTTTACTGCGGATATACTCATTCCTAAGTTTATCATGCAGAAAAACCCCGAGCATAGCCCTCTCCACAGATTGTTCAGGTACTTTGAGGTTCCTCATACGGCCAGCAGTGAAGGACCACGTCTCAGATCTATAAGTCAACACTGGCAACACGCACTGGTTGTAGAATCTTGTTTTGAGGTTTTAAAGTATGTATCTGTCGATTGAACTCTCTAAACTTACCTAGTCGGACTATTTGTCCCAGGTAAACATACTCGTTAACAACTTCGAGCTTAGTGTTCCCAACAACTACCGGCATATGTGTGACATGGACGTTACACATGACTTTTGTTTTGTCCATGTTCATTTTAAGACCTATCCGTTGGGACACACTATTGAGGTCATTGAGCATAAGACTTAGGTCGTCCAGCAATTCTGTCATAAGGATTATATCGTCAGCACATCGAAGGTGAGTGGTGTAATCGCCATTGACGTTAATACCGTATTCTTTCCAGTACAGTAGCTTGAAAACTTCTTCCAATGCGGTGTGAAGAGTTTTGGGGATAAAACGTCACCCTATCTTACATATCTCTGCAGTTGGATGGCTTTCGTACTCTGATTCTGTATTCGGATAGCCATCTTAGCCCTACTGTACAAACTTCGACTATACAACACTTCGATATACCGACAGTCAACTTGGTACCGTTGAAAAGACAACATCACCGTCCAAATTTCGACGAAAATCAAATTTTCGAAAATCAAAGGATTTCTTATCGTCCACATACGGAAGACAAAGTAGCAGATTGTACTCTTTGAACTTCTGTACAATAGGCCGAAGGGTATGTATGTGGTCTATGGTGCTAAAACCTTTTCTGAAACCGGATTGTTCGGAAGGCTGGAAGTCATCGAGTCTGCGTGTGAAACGATTCGTAATAATTCTCGAAAACACCACATAGACGCGGCTCTGAAGGAAGGGAAATCGGTCCGTAGTTCTTCAAGAGAGCGTGTCGCCTTTCTCTAAGAACAAGACACACTTCTGCTCCACGCCTACAGAGTAGTGCCACCATGGACGACGGAATTGAAGAGCTTCTGAAGGACATTAAGTATCAGTTTTCCACCCGCTTTCAGAAACCCCGCTGTAATCCAGCCTCACCTGGGGACTTGCCGTTTATATGGTGCTGGAGAGCCAATCTAATCTCGTTCAGACTGACGTCCGGAATATCATCGGAATAGTGTCGGATAAGACTTGCTCTTGGATCGTTACTCACACATCCGTGTGACTCCAGAGATGACGTGTACAGCTGCCCATAGAACCTCTCAATCTCAATCGAAATCTCAGGTGTCCCAGAAACGATGCTGCCACATTTGGTCTTTAGCTTCGACAGTTGGCTCTTTTTGGCAGGCATGTCTATGGCAAAGACTTTGTAGCCCTGGTTCCACTCGATCGCTTCTTCATGTATATGGAGATCCGTCCGTTCAGTTGCCTGTATGCTATCAAATCTGCTGAAGACTGCAGCTTATTCTCCCGTCTAACAGCCATGATATTAAGAGTGTGATCGTAGTGTTTTTGTGTTCTTCTGCGATGGGTCTTACAGAGCCTAGCTCCTAGCGAATGGACAGTTTCCACAAGCTTGTTATTCATATCGTCAACTTCATTGCAGTCTTCTAGGCACTGAAAACGACTCGAGCTGAAAATTTTCTCAGCACTCATCATCATGATTCTCAGCACAGGGGGTACTGCACCGTTACCATGGTCGCCACCATAGCCAGAAATAATGGGATCGCCGGGGATTGGGGGCCGTTTATTTGTAATGTTGCTCATGGGGGACATATTGCCAAAGATGCCACGCTAATTGGCAACCGCAGTTTTTAATGCTTTTAGCTGTTATCATAAAGCTGCTGCTGCTCTGCTCTTACGTGTTATATTAAAATAAACAGGTATGAGCGTCATTACCCCTACATCATTGTATCATTTCCTACTTTAAGCGATTATATATTAAAGATAAATTCCTTTTATGTCAGAATGTAGATTGATTACCAATTAATTAATCTTTGTTATTTTTTCGCATTTTTAAAGTAAACCAAGTTTTGTTTTTAATTAATTGCGTTTTTGAATTAAGTGAACGGCATTATTTTTGATTCCTTTTAGAAGAATATTAATTGTAGGCACTTAGGATATACTGTTAAAACACAGTGCCAATCACAATTCATTCGTTACTAAAAGATCGAAGATTACTAGAAGATAGAAGATGTCCATGACCAGCCATGGACTGTTATGGGCAAATAAGAAGAGCATATTCGCGTCACTGTCACGTCACTATATAATTTATTTTAATTGATCGTAAAATATACGTAAATTACTAATTAATAACCTCACTTATTTATATTATTTAATTTATTTCAATGCGGTAATTCTTTCATCCTTTAGTTATTTACTGTTTCGCGCGATGACATTGACTTCGATAAATTTCCTCTAAGAGGCGTAAAATGAGATCCAGGTTACTTAGATATCAATATTAAAGCTACTTGATTATCTGGCCGTACATTTCCTATTTCATTTTCCGGTACCCTAAAGGATTTGTACAGTTTTGTGCTGATAAAGAAAAAATATTTAGACACAAACTTAAAGCCAAAAAAAACATACTTTTTAAATGAATACGGAAAGATTATTCCTCAAATATCTTATGTCTTATTAATGTTCTTTCAGACAATTTTTAAAAATACTCTTAACAAAAGATTTATGGAAGAAAGTGACGCGCTCTCCTCTCTATCCAGGAAATTTGGTGGCTCCCAACTCCACAAGAGAACGAACAGCGTCGCCCATAAGTAGATTTCTAAAACATCGATTTCACTTATTATACGCTACATAGGCGAAATCGATGGAAGAAATAATTAATGGAACAATAATTTTTCTATGCGCTTTCATCGCTTTTAGCCGACTACCCCAAAGTGAGGGTAATGCTTTACAGATGATTGATGGATCTATGTACTCAACGCCCCTTTTGATTTTAAAGAGAGAGGTATCTGTTGATTCCACTTCATTTTCGGAGTTTCATAGACTTCATTTTATTGTAGTCATACCAATACGACTTGCAAAGATTGAAAGTCGCTTGCATGAATCGCATACGCTCATATCGTCGAGCGTATCATCTTGTATTAACTCTGTTTTAAATAAAAAAATATCTTTCACTCCATTCCAGATACAACGATTATACCGAGAGTAGGAGTAGTTTACTATATTTAGTGTCAGTGAATTTTCAATTTAATAGCACTGACATGCGTAATATCCTCTCAGTAGTCTGTGGCACTTACTAATAAATCATTCTTTAACAAAACTTTTTCCGCAGAAAACCAAAGAGTTCAGCTAGTTTTTTTTTTGTTTCTTCGGGCTTGACGACTTTCGGGCAAAAGACGACTGCGAACAGACTAAATAGTCTAAAGACTATTTATCTATTTAGATCTATTTAGACTAAATAGACTAAACCTGCCCGTTCAGCCAGTCTTCTCTGGAGGGGAGTTCTACTATATACTTTTTATTAAAAACCTTTTAATAGGGGACGCATAATATTGTTACGAGCTTAGGGTTCGTGACAGTAAAAACTGGTCACGGTCCGGTACAGGCCGTCCCATTTAGCTTGAAGCTTAGGAGATTTCACTTTGCTGCGGACTGGATTGTGCAACCTCACTAGTGAACCTTGGTCGAACCCTTTGTTGTTCATTTTGCGGTCATACCGGGTTTTCATCTTTTCAGACCTTTGCTGGCCCGATTGTCTGACGTGCTCGTAAATGTCATTCATTTTGTTCCGCAAGTCATTTGCATAATCGGTTATACTGCGTGGGGCATCTGGTGGTATCCCGGTGATCAGGTCTGCAGGCAGCCGTAATTCTCTTCCAAAGTTTGCGAAAGCTGGTGTCACTGATATACTTTCGTGAACAGCGCTTCGATATGACAACAAAATCGGTTGTATGTGCTTGTCCCAATCTCGTTGCCGATATCTAAACTTTTGCAAGGTACCTCTCCAATGTCTGATTAAATCGTTCTACCATTCCATCAGATTGCGGGTGATAAGAAGTCGTTCTTGTTTTAGGAGTACCCATAACTCGGCAAGTTTCCTGGAATATTTGAGACTCAAAATTCCTTCCTTGATCGCTGTGAATCTCTAAAGGTACTCCAAAACGACAGAAGACTTCATGAACTAGTTTATCTGCAACTGTTGAAGCTACTTGATTTGGAATGGCGAAGACTTCTGGCCACTTAGTGAAGTAATCCATCACAACCATGAAATATTTGTTACCGCTTTCACTCTCCGGAAACGGCCCCGCCACGTCAATGGCTATTCTCTTCCATGGTCACCAACATTATAAAACTTCAATGCACCTCTACTACGAGTCTGAGGTCCCTTTACAGCCGCACAACTTGTACATTTGCGACACCAGTCCTCGATATCGTTTCGACAGTGAACCCAGTAAAACCGTTCTCGGATCTTCAGTAGAGTTCATTTAACTCCCAGCTGGCCTCCTGAAGAATCATTATGGTATAGCTGTAGAACATCCGGTACTTTAGCTTTAGGGACGATCATTTGCAAATGACAGCTGTCTCCTCTAACATTTTCCCATTTACGGCACAGGACTCCATCCTGATTCAGCAAGCTGTTCCATTGGGCCCAATAGCTATTAGTGGTCGAACTCTTCGCTGAGACGTCGCTCCACTTGGGCTAGGTAGCACGGGCCTTCATCCATTCAAGAATCGGCTTGATGTCCGGATCTTCCTGCTGTGCATGTTGTAAGCTGTCCTTACACTCGTTGCTGAGGTGGTCTGTCCTGAGCATCCTCACGGATACCACTTCCTTACCCTCTTTCCTAGTACTGTTCTCGCAATCATCAGGATAAGGTCTTCTTGACAATGCATCTGTGTGGCCTCGCCATTTCTCGCTGCAGTGCCCGATAGTAAAGTCGTATTCCTGCTGCTGCTGGGCGGTGCTTCAAGCCGCACTACCCCTCGAGATCGAGCACCTTCCCTATTTACAGATCGCTTAGGGCAGCTGGATCGAAGATGGCCCCTTTCCCCACAGCCGTAGCACCTTGGGCTGTAATTTTTATTGTGATCGCGAACCGTAACTGCTGCAAAATCCCTAACGTGAGGGGAACAATGATCATGCCGCCGCCAGGCGGTGTCGTTAGCTGCACTACCCTCTCATCAACTTCCCTTTCTACAGTTCGCTTAGGGCAGCTGGATCGAAGATGGCCCCTTTCCGCACAGCCATAGCACCTAGGGCTGTATCCTTTATTACGATCGCGAACTGTGGTTGCTGCAACCTCCCTGATGCGATGGGAATGATGATCCTGCCGCACGGCTGCCACCTCCAGTGCATGGGACAAGGCATCCTTAAGCGTTTCGTGGTGCCCGAGCCTCACAGCAACTTTGACTTCACGGTCGCGGATGCTGTCGATGAATGTCACCAGGTTCCCTTCAATGAGCGCAGGTAAAGACCAGTATGCTTTTCGCACCAGCTCCTCCACCTCTAGAGCCCACTGCTGCAGGTTTTCATTGATGCGCTGCACGCGATCTTTAAGCTGCGCACGAAAGACGTGTTCCAGGTGAGCGTCGCCATATCTCGCCTCCAATGCCTCAAGGAGCTGCTCATAAGTCACTTCCTCACCGAGAGCTTCCAGAACAGTTAAGACCTGGTCGCGCAGGCCTAGTGTGAGAGCAGTCATGGCCTGACTTTTATTCCAGCCGTTCGCCTTCATAACGGCTTCAAACTGGATTTTGTAAGCTGACCAGGAAGAAGTCCCGTCGAACGGCGGCACTTTGAATCCACGTAGCGAAGGTGTTGTAGCTACTACGGGAGCTGTAGTTCCATCCCCAAGTTTGAGGTCGTTCAGCGTTTTCTTAACGTCAGCCATCACGTTGTCAACCCAATTATTCACTTGGTCGATTCGGGTTTCAGATTTTGCGATTTGGGTTTCAGCTACCGACAGGCGGTTGTCATGCTGGGCAATCCTATCTTTCACCTCCTTTATCTCCTTTCCGAAGGTAGCGTGAAGGTCCTTCATGAGGAACATCTTCTCTTCCAACCGACGAGCCTGTTCCTCCTGTCCGCCCCGCAGCTGCTCTTCCAATCGGCGTGCCTGTTCCGCCTGTTGGCGGGCCTGTTCCTCCCGTCGGCGGGCCTGTTCCTTCAGCATCATTATGAGAGCACCTAAGTCAGGTGCTGCAGGTGTAGGAGCTGCTGACGGGCCGGTCTCCGTGGCTGGCAGTTGGCCCCCCGACGTCTGCGGCGTTAAAGGTACTAATAATTAATCACACTGATTCATTTTATTTCGCTCCAAAGCTTCGCTTGTCTCGCCAAATTCAGTACTGCCCCGATCGTGGCATGCAGCGGGTTTAAATACACGTTTACACCGAAACATCCAGAATATTTCCGTAGATACGGGCGCCGACCGACCAGACGCAGAAAGTTCGAGTGTGGGGCTTCTAGAAAGCTTAGTTCTTTAACAGAGCGTTACCCGACACTAGATGGCGCTAGTTCAGACGTCAACTTAGGCGCGCAAGAATATTGTACGAAGGAATTTTGCTTTGTCGTGTGGAACGCTAAACTTTGTGATCCGGGTGGAGATCGCTTTCGGTTATAGTTTGTGCTAAGTGACGTTAGATTTGAGTTCCGAAAGCGGTGAGCGCCTTGTGGAGCGGGCAACGCATGTGGTTCTGCTGAACGATTACCTTGGTGACGTCAGGTTACATTACACACTTTCCTACACCACTCACACATACCATTTACTTACCCCTGACGGTGCCTTGTGGTCGACACTACCTCCGGAGCTCGGTAAGTTTATGTTTGCTTATGCAGCCGCTTCCGTCACTTCATCATAGCACATTGCATACACATATAATGGACGCATTTCTTTTATTTATTCATATTTCCTGTTTTTTGTATGTTTGTTAATAAGTCACTTGTTTTATTTTTAATTGTAATTTGTCATGTGTAAGTGTAGTGTTGTAGATGTAAGTGTTGGAATAAATGTCTTTATGTCTAAATATAGATTTTCTCATTTAAAAAACTTAAAGTTGTTCCTCCCATTCACCCAAATGCTGTGATGAGTACAAAGATATTATGAGACAGTAAATTGTCACGAGAATCCTTTAAAAACATTGTGCTCTTGTGATACTTGTTGGCTGTCTGTTAAAAAAACTGTGACCATGTCTCGATTTTATATGTTTGGTTTATTGTTATTACTTTCACAATTAAAATATTATTTTTGTTACTTACCTTCGATTTGATTTTAAATAACGTGGATATGGTTCTAGGGATTATTTTAGTTAAAAAAATCCCAAAATCTGGGGAAATTTCCGACCATAACTAGTGATAAATTTTTCTGCAAGGCAACACTGGGCGTTAGTGATAGTGACTCGCTACCTGCCTTTTGCTACACACCTGTACTTGGCTGTTAATCTTTTGTGAATAACCCGACAAATTTCGCTTTTGTTTATTATTACACTACCCTGAATCAGAGCCCTGAATCAAGGGTGAGTGTGGCCCCTAATTAGGGACGTCAATTATTACACTACCCTAATTTTACGCTCTTACCTTTGACTGGAGAAGAAAGAAAGGACATGACATAAAGATCGTTAGTTGTAGGAATGTAACGAAATATTGACGTCTCTTTTTAGCTTATGAGTATATTCTTACGTAAAAAAGGACAACAGTAGTTTTATCATTACCGAATATGGCAACAATTTTTTCTCTGCAGCCGGTCGCCATGTTTTGTCACAGTCAATGACAGCTATATCAGTTGTCATTGCAACTTCAGTGAGGTGAGTGTGTTATTTTCATATGTTTCTCTCGTCGAATTCGATTTTTACGGATTTTCATATTCTATTTCTCGGGACCACTAAATCGGGATAAAAAGTATCCTAATGTTAATTCAGGTAATAAACTATTTGTGTGCCAAATTATTACATTCAAATAGGTCTGATAGTTTTGGCGTGATTGAGGAACAAACAAACATTCAAACTTTTGCATTTCTTATAGTTTGATTAGTGTGAGTATGATGACTGAGCTTAATTTACTGTCTAACAAACAAACAAAATTCTTTAGTTAGTATTTCTTGTTAAGTAATTCCCGGAAAATAATTGTAGTAACATACATACATACATACTGACACACCTCTCTCGCCTCCTTCACATCCATACACCTACGCATACATGCTCGTCGGTTAAGGGTACTCTTAATTTGGCCCGTTTTCAATAAATCTCCAATTTGGTCGATAAATTTTCGCCTAGGACGTCCCTTTTTCGACTCTGCCATTCACTTCTGCAACATAAATGGAATGGAAGGAATGGAACTCCTTGCCCGATGACGTCAGAAAAACATCTAATAAGACTGCTTTTAAAAGATTGGTACATAAGCATTTTATGAAAATATTAGATAATAGTTAATATGGTTAATTTTGGTTACCTTTGTTGTTATTTTATTTATAGGTTTATATTATATATCTATTTGTATTTAAAATATGTATATATTTATGTATCTATGAATATGTATGTATATATTATATATTATCTGTATTATATTTTGGAGTATATAAGTTTATTGAATTTGTATATATAATATTAGTTTGTTTTTAAGTTTATCAGTAGTTTTTTTTCCTTGATTTACTCTATTGTTCATTTTATTTTGTCACCTATCACATAATTTCCACACGTCCCGGGTTGACTGGGAGAGAATGCCTAATGGCATTAAGTCCGCCCTTTGTAATCTTTTTATGGTGCAATAAAGTGTAAATAAATAAATAAAATAAATAAATTTTCTTTGTCACTCTTTCCTCATTCATTCTTTCCACATGACCATACCACCGAAGCATTCCTTTCTTAATCCTGGTCACAACATCATCTTGCAAACCACACTCTTCTCTTATTACACAATTTCTTACCCTGTCATTCAGATTCAGCCCTAACATACTCCTTAACGACCGCATTTCTACTGCGTTCATTATACTCTCGTGCTTCTTCTGCCACACCCAACTTTTACTACCATACGTTAACTGTGCCTTTTTCAACACATTTTGACTTCACAATAGAGTGCAGGGCCCCATTTACTCTATTTCCCGCATTCACTCATCGTTCTATGTCCCTATCATATCTCCCATCCCTGCTAAATACGGAGCCTAAATATACAAACTAACATATACAAATCAAAAATAAAATATACAAATCTACCTGCTCGATCAACTCCCCTTCTATTCTTATTTCACAAATCGTTTTACTTTCTTCTCTTTAAAAAACCATAACCTTCGTCTTACTTGCGTTTACTTTCATACCCCTTTCTTTTAATGATCTGTTCATTAATGTAACCATCATTTGCAAGTCGGCTGCCGACGACGAAAGAATAACTTGATCATCGGCGTACAAAAGGCATTTGACGGTTAACTCACCCATTCTTAATCCGCATTCTTCAACTTTCAAATTTTGCAAACAACTGCCCATAAATAGGTTGAACAGCCACTGGGAAGTCACACAGCCCTGTCTGACACCTTTATGGATGTTAAACCACTAGAGTCCCTATAAAGAGACTCCAATGCCTGTATCAAGCCAGCGCTCAACCCAAATGAGTTCAGTGTTTGCCATAGCATATCCCTATCTACTCTGTCATAGGCCCTTTCCAAGTTCATGAACGCACAAAAACCCTTTTGTTTTTTGGCCATAAACTTCTCCGCGATCATGCACATGGAAAAGACTTGATCTGTACATCCCATTCCCTTCCTAAATCCCGCTTGCACATCCCAAATTTTTCCATCAGTTTCTTTCATGACCCTTTCAATCAGTACCTTAGCATACAGTTTTCCCTCAATGCTAAGAAGGCTGATGCCACGGTAGTTTTTACAGTCCTGCTGCGACCCTTTTCCTTTATATTCTGGGACTATCACGGCTTTGCACCAGTCTACCGGTACCCGCTTCAGTTCCCAGCATAAATTAAACAAGGTGTGCAGGAGGCCTGCCACCACTTCCTCTCCAGCCCTTAGCATTTCGAGTGAAACTCTATAATATCCGGCAGCCTTACCTGTTTTCATGCTTTTCATTGCTTTCATTATTTCATCTATACTTATCTCGCTATCTCTTTCCTCTTCTTTCGGAGTGTCTACTTCACTTAGTACACACGTTGTCTCCTCACTCATAAACACGCTTTCAAAATATTCCTTCCATCTCTTTAAACTCAAAACTTCATCATTCAGAATATAGCCATTCTCGTCTCTTATAGCATTCATCATAGGCTGTTTTGAATGTCCCCTGGCAGTTCTTACAAGTTTCTAGAACATTTTAATATTTGCCTGGAAGTTATCCGATATTCTTCTATCATTCTTATCCGTTCTTTCCTGTTTTTTTTTCTTTCAACTACTTCTTTTACTCTCTTATTTAGATGTCTAAATACTGCCTTTTTTCTTTCAATATCATCATTCGTACCGCTAGAATTACTAGCCTTTGTTGCTAGTAAATCTAGTCATGCCCTCTTCTTTGCTTCAACTTCCATACGTATCTCATCATCCCACCATAACATATTATTTTCCTTTCATTCTTTCTCTTACTAACACCACATACTTCGGTAGCTGCATCCACTAAACCTTTCTTTACATTTTGCGATACATTCTCCAAGTCTAACTCCTTCTTACATAATTCATCCAAACCACTTATATTTTTTTCAGACTACATTTGAACTTGTTTTTCTCGCCTTCACCTTGTAACTTTTCTGTTCTAATACGCTGTAACGCAGTGGTAGACACAGATGATCGATAGCGCCAACGCCTGAACAGACCATTAATTCGGCATAAAACCAAATAATGATCCGTTCCTACGTTAGAACCCCGGTAATCCCTTGTATCTACCACTGCGCCCCTCAATCTTTCATCCACAATTATGAAATCTATCATGCTTCTATCGTCACCTCTTTCCCAAGTATACATTCGTAGTAACATTATTAATATATAGTTACATTATAAAAACAAAACAAAAACGACCGAAGTAATAAACTGAAAAATAGGTATAACTTATAATATATTTCAGTAATCTCCTTTTAATATCCTTTATTTTGATACTCCTATCGATAGGTTGAATAAAAAAAATTAAGGACTTACAATTTGTCGCGAAAAATCCGTCGTATTGATTTAAAAAAAACCTATCTAAGTACACACGGGTGTTTGAGACGAATCACTCGAAAGAGTTTTTATCTAAATAAGCGCCACATTATCGATATTAAGTATAGTGCGCAGCACTACGTCAAGCCGCCATCTTTGAGCCAGACACAGTTTCGGTATACACGTTTTTTCGTACGTATGTCATGTCCTTTCTTTCTTCTCTAGTCAAAGGCCCTTACTCAGTCATAGGGATGGACAAGTGAAAAAAGTATATATTCTTATTTATTGAAACAATATTTTTAAACAGTATCAATATTATCGCGTGATAAATATTGCTATATCGTCGTGTTTTGCATGACGTAGTAGGATAAAGACCAACATTTTATTACTGGATGTTTTGAAGACGAAAAACACACTACACTTAATAGTAACGAAAAGAGGAGGAGAAGAAAGATATAGGTGAAAGACTATTTAAAACTTAGGTAAAATCACTCAAATATGCGGATTATCGGAGTTCTGGAGCCAAATGAATTTCGAATACCTGAGAATAGGGAAGAGGATTTCGAGGAGCTATTAAGTTTAGTTCCTTATATCGAAAACAAAATACAAAAACTAGGCTTGTTTTGTGAAAACTGCAATAAAGCTAATTTTGTTGTTAAATATAGGTACCTACTAATTGATTAAAACCAAAAATACATAAGTATATGATACATACTAAATATACCTTTTTATTTCAATCCTACCTACTAATTTTAATAATAATAGTTGACCCAACCTACCAAAGCGTTACGATAGAAAAATAAATTAATAAAACTTAATTATAACAAATCATTTACCGTGTTAAGTCCTGCTAACTCTAGTTGCGTGACTCGAGTTTAGTTCGAGTTATATGAATTTCGACTCGAATTAACTCGAGTCGTAATTTTTCTGAGTAAGCACATCTATAGGATGCAACATCACTCATTAAAAACATCGAAGAATTTTAAAATAACAACTTTGACAATCTGGCACCTTGTAAGCGGTTTCTCCTGGGTGATTGTAGATCCAGCCTCTGAAAACAACCGCTCACGGGAGTCCGAAGTTGCCACGGTAGGCAATAGACACAACCATCCCACATCTCCAACGCATGTAATATATAAAACTCTTCTTCTGCTTTAGTTTTATTTCTTATGTTGTGGTGCGTTAATTCTTTATGATAGTTCCATATGTCACCTTCAGTATTATCGCATTTTCTGAATACATGTACTAAACTATACCGAAATATAAACAGCCGAAAAACCGTTCATCCGTAAGCCTACAAAATAATTTCCATTACAAAATAACTATTACCTTATAAGACTGTACTTAAGCTATTGATTAAGTTAAAGCTCAAACAATAAAATTATTAATAAAAAAATGAATAAAACAATTCCGATCCATTTTCAATATTTGTAAACTTATGTTAATTCATTAGGTACCACAATAAAAATTAACGACAATTTTACATCGAAAATGAAATTACTTCTTATTAAAGAACACAAAGAACCATGTTTATGAACGATATATCGATATTTGAAAGAATTGATGTCACTTTAGCATCCCTAGTCGCGCATCGAATAAGTGCCCTAACTAGACTTAGCTACGAAAAAATTAAATAAAATATAACTTAGCTACAAAAACTATGCGTTATAAGACGTTTTAATCGTCATTATTTAATGGCAAGTTTTTGAAGTAAAACTTCTTTACGGACGCTTGACTTGGAGATTTAGCTGGCAAGCGCGTGACGAAAGCGTTAAGAAAAGTGTGATCGGGCGAGGGGAACGGAAGTTGAGAGCAGTGCGCGCGTACATTTTCTTTCGCTCTTTCTCTCTTAGCCAGTTATTTTTCGTAATTTTATTTCTTTTTGAACAACTTTATGAATTAATATTTTGTTCAATATATTAAATATTCTACGTTTAAGATGAATAAAATTGTAAGTTCAGTTTAAAGTTCATGTTTTGTGAATTTTCGGGTGAATAATAACAAATTATGGAAGGAAGCCGGTACTAAATTTAATTTGTAGAAAATTAATAAATGTCTATGTATATACATATATCTACATCCCTACGCCAGTCACTCTGAGGTATTACATCTCTATGCTCTGAGGATACTTTGAGTATTACCCAAAGTGAGGATAGCCCTGATTTGGAACGAAATGAACGTTGAACGATAATCGAATGAGTAGGAGTGAGTGATTGTGATTGGGCAAAGACAAGCACCATCCGACAAAAATTCATCAAGAACAAAAACTGCGAATGAAGTGTTTTCGGAGAGAAAAATTATCGCTTATTCATGTGATTTTGTGATTTTGTGTTTGTGCAAAATTCATTGTAGACTGTGTTTGTATAGTATTTTTGGAGCAAAGTTCCCAAAAAAACGAACCGCTTGGTAGTAATATGAGTAATGTTACCAACCAAAATGGAACAGGTCTAGAGCAGCAGGTCGGTACCTCATGTACTTGTGCTTTGTATTGATTTTTTAACTGTTCGGCCAACCCTCCCCTATTTCTTGCATTATTATTTAACTTATTTTAATATATTGTATTATATCTAATTCATGAAGAAACACTAGTTCATTCAATTATAAAGTTCTTGATTTACGTGTCTTGGTGCAACCAACATGGCGACTTGGTCATCTTCTATGGTGTCTGATTGATTTTGTAGAAAATGACATTTCCTGTCTAAATTCATATAAAAATGATGAGTTAGATTTTTAAACATTAATTTCATTGTGTTGAGATCATCACCACGGTAAATTATCGCGTCTAGGTTCTAGGAAATTTATAAAAAAAATTCTTTAGGTAAATTTAACCACATTTACTTCGATTTAGATAATCATTACTTTCTTAACATCTTTACTTCACTCAAGTATTATAAGTTCTGTTTCGTTCTTATTTTACATAATATGTTCCTACCATAACAAATACTTTGTATGTAAGTTATGAATATTGTGTCGGTAATTACTAATTAGGTTGTCGTTGAGCCTTGCCACTTTTAAGTAGTCAATAAAAGGATGTAATTATGGTTTTAGCTTGCTGGTCTGGACTTGCAGCCTCAGGCTTCTAAGAGTACTGGCCGTTACATCCCTCCGCATCTGCGCAGGCAGTTGCAGGCCAACACTTCTCAAGGTAATTTCCTTTCTCTTATTTGCTTGTTCATTATTGTTAAAATGACTTCTTTAGGTCTCTTCATCAATAGTTATTTATAGATATATCTCAAATCATTTATCCAAATTAATTCTGCATTTGTTCAATATTTATAGTAGCTTTTGAGGTGATAGCGTAAAGTTTTTCTTTAAATGTCACATATATATGTCATATACTCTTTTTATTCTCTCTGTGTTTATTAAACTTCCTACCTAATGTGGTATGTATACAGCAAATCTCATAAAATTTTGCCTGTTGACACATTATGTTAAATACATAATTATTACAAATTTTGCTTATCATGATTTGAAATTTAGTAAAAAAAGATTGTATTGTAATAAATGTAAACAAAATTTTATGAAAATAACTTTAAAATTGAATTCAGATATCAAAAATCTACTTTAACCATGATATTATTAAGGTAGGTTATCAGCATTAGGGTATCAATTTGCAAAACATCAGTAGAAAATGTTACATTGAAATGTTTTACAATATTAAAACAGTGTTCTGATTTAATATTTTATTTTAATAAAGTAACTGCAGATTAAATTCAAAATATACTGATGGAACTGCACTTAATAAATGATCAATTTATAATGTAATAAAAATTAGGTTAAAATTAGACTTGTAACAAATAGTATATTCAGCCACATGCCGAATACCGTATATTCTGTGGGCTTTCTGGCTGAATAGCTGAATATTAGGCAAGAGTATTTGATTGGAAGTAGTGTTTATTCAGAAAGTTTATTCTCTGTTGCTGAGATTATCTATGAGATGATGGAAGGAGGAGTAAACGATTGCCTGAAAATGTAGAAAAATTAGTCTTTCCTCATCATTATCTTCCACTTTAATTACAATAATTCAAGTGCATAGCCATTTATCTGAAAGTTCTTGTTTTAATTTTTATACAGAAGCTGATTATGTACATATGACTACTTACTGACTGATCACAATAAAAAAAATTATAAAGTAAATAAATATTTTTAAAATATAGAATAAGGGTGACAAACAGGCAATCAGTCCACCTGATGGTAAATGGATGCTGTGGCGCATAGACATCTACATTTATCCGTGATTGAGAATCAAAATGCAGATGGTTTATCATCCCTTTCGACGAAGATCAAATGCCTCATTTCCAGTAAAAATGTCCAGTTCTCTACACTCACTATATGAAACACAGCAACCTTAAGCTGCTATTTTACGCTGGTATTCTGTGAGAGCGAGGTTCTTCCCTGATCAAGGCAACCCATTTGTGCTACAACGAATATAGCTACAGTGTGCCTCTAAAATGTATAAAAGTCATATCCATTCATCATTTTACCAATTATCTGACCACAATAAAACCTTTTACTTAAGTATTCGGGATTTGGCCATATAGTACCTAGATATTTGGATTTGACAGAATAGGATGAAAGTAGCCGAATGGGCCGAATATTTGTTGCACATCTAGTTAAATTAGAAGTAAATTGAGATTGGTTAAATATTAAGCATTTTATAATATGCATGAGTGTTTTGCGAGCTTATAGCACAGGAAATAAGCACTTGCTGTTTGTTGTAGGCTTTATATTACATACTGAAAAATGGAAATTGGCAAATACAATTATAAGAGAAATGGTGCTGCCATGCCTTATAGAGCTGTGAAATGCATTAGACTGTAACTGTAATTTTATAAATACACTCACCGGCACGGAAACTTGGCCACTCGTGAATTTGCTGATTATTTGCACTGAAACGTTTTTTAACAGTAAATTAAGGGTAGATGCATTCAATAAGTGTCTCTAATGGTTTTAGAACATAGAAATTTAATGTTTACTTCACCGAAATTTTTCTTTTCAAGATAACATGTTTTCACTAAAATTAACATCTTTCCATTGTCACTTTAAAAACACTACAAAGTTAAAAATTAAGTCTGTTTCTTTATTGTCTATCAGTTTTAATGTCGGGTGTTTCCTCCTCTAGCCCTGATAACCGCTTGCATTCGATCTGGCATGCTTTGAATGATGTTTCTGACATCAACTTGCGGTATGCTGTCCCAAGCGGCCAGCGCTGCATTTCGGAGCTCATTTAGAGTTTGTGGCGGTTTGGAGCTGGACTTTATCTTTCTTTTGAGCATACCCCATACATGCTCAATTGGATTTAAGTCCGGGCTACGAGCTGGCCACTGTAATTTTTGTATTCCAACCTCTTCCAGATATTCCTCTACACAATGTGCGACGTGCGGGCGTGCATTATCGTGCATGAGGAGGAATTGGTCGTGTCCAATGAATCCCGAATAAGGCATTACGTGCTCCTGAAGAACTTCCTCGATGTATCGAGTAGCTGTAAGCCGATTATCGACGATGACCAACTCTGTACGTGCGTCGGAACTTACACCTCCCCATACCATTATTGAGCCTCCATGGAAACTATTCTCTACTACTCACAGTTTGGGTGGTGGTAATGGGTAGAAACCTCTCTCCTCTTTTTCTCCACACTCGTTCTCGACCGTCTGGAGCACGTAAAGCTATTCGACACTCATCTGTGAACAACACTCTAGCCCATTGCTCGTGGGTCCAATTGACATGTTCTCTTGCGAACTGAAGTCGGGCTACTCGGTGCTGTCTGAGAAGTTCTGGACCTCGTGCTGGTCTACGAGCTTTTAAATTCACTTCCTCCATTCGTCTTCTCACCGTATGCTCACTAACATTAACGCCTCTTGCGATTTGGAGCCGCTGGCGTATCTCAACAGCGGTTAGGTAGCGGTTTCTCAAAATCTCCATAACAATAAAACGATCGTCCTGGGCCGATGTGCACCTTACGCCCCCCACTGCCTGGCCTGCGGGTGTAGCGGCCTGTCTCCTGGTATCGTTTCAGTGAATACTGCATTGAGGACCATGGTACGTTAAGCACAATAGCAACTTCACGCTGTGTCAGCCCTTGGTCAATTAATGCTACTGCTTGTGCAACTTGTGCTGGTGTTAATGGCATTTTTATTGGCTTTAAAGCACCTTTAGTTATTTAATTAAGACACAAGATCACAATAATTGAATAACCTTACAGTAAACTTTTCACAACACACAAATTTAAAATGTGAACTTAGTCGCTCAAATGACCCGATTCAACTAAAAATTAAAGAATTCGTCACGGTGCACTTAAACATAATGAATTACCCTCTTGAACTTGAGGGTAAACATTTTTTGACATATTTGCATAACAAACATTCATCAGAAACACTTAAAGCTTTTGCTATCGCGAGATAACCGCTTGGCGAAGTTTCCGTGCCGGTGAGTGTACTTTTTATGGAGACTATACTTTTTTTTTCTTCTTAATATATATAACACAACTTGTATTACATTTCTCAAATTATTCCTCTGGTGTATTAGTCATTATTACATCTGCCTCTATATATGGGAAGGGTCCACTTTATCTGCATTATCTTTTTGATAAAGCTGGTAACACTTAGCAGTTCTGATCCGGTATGTGATGTAGAGTGATACTGGGTTCACTGCATCTAGATAAGATTTGAATATTTTTTATTCATAATTCAATTGAAAGTTATCTATGCTTTCACCAAGTTGCTCCAAGGACTGAGGTTTTTTCCAAAGTGCTTACACTTTGGAACTTTTTACACACAAAAAGCTCAGTCCTTGGAGCAACCCAACAAAAAACCTAGCAGGACTCTAACATTAATTTACAATATAATATTATTATTTAATATGAAAACATTTAGAAATAGCATGGTAGTGATCGTCTCATTCTCAGGGGTTTTTAGTACTATATTAACCTTTATTATATAGTTTTTAGAGTGACCGACATAGCCCAACGGATTAGTAAGCTGAAGTGGCAATGGGCCGGCCATATAGCTCGAAGAACCGACAACCGTTGGGGAAAAAATGTTCTCGAGAGGCAGGCTCGTACCGGTAGGCGAAGTGTAGGGCGACCCCCCACTAGATGGAGTGACGACCTGGTAAGACATGCAGGAAGTCGACGGATGCAGGTGGCTCAGGGCCGTGCTTTGTGGCATACCTTGGAGGAGGCCTAAGTTCAGCAGTGGACTTGTGAAGGGCTGTAATGATGATGATGATGATGATGATATAGTTTTTGCTAATTTTTTTTTCTTTTTGATAGATAGGTATATTTTCTAGTTGTAAAAGAGTATACATTGACCCATGATGGAATTACTGACTTTCCTTATAAATATTAAATTTAAAATTAAAAAGACACTGCCAAAGTTAAAATATTTTCTTTTTTTTTTAAGAGACTATTTCAGACTTATAGATTGCCCTTATAGCTCTCTTCTACAAAACATATATAGTTTCAATGTCGGTCTATAAATAACTAAAATAATTATTGTAACAAATAATAGAATAAACTGTGTGATATGTACAAAATTGCTGAATTAAGGTCACAGCTCATTAGAGCTACACGTGGTCCACCTGTCCACTCGTAGTCGACAGGTGGACCACGGGTGGTCGCCGCGTTGTCACCAGTGAACCTCGCGTGGTCATCGAGTGGACCTCGCGTGATCAACGAGTGACCCTTAAATTATACAATAAATAATTGATAGAATCAGGCGTTACTTTGCGGAAATCCATTATAGTAAAAATATTAGTTATTTTGCAACCTTCCGCTAACTAAAAACAATGATGTGTCTTACCTGGATTGTAGAGCACCTCCCGCCTTTCCTCAATTGCATGCACTAACTCCGTCACCGCTAGTCCCAGCACCACTACTCCCGGCACCACTACTTCCAACACCACTATTCCAAGTAAGACACACCATCGACGATAATACGACACGTGGTTCGCTTCTGTGATGTAGACTCTACGGCGGCTGACCGCTCTCACTCGCGTGAACCGCGCGTTGTCAGCTCGCGCTTCATGCGAGGCAAGCATACCAACAGCGAGCTATCATCGAGTGGTCCACTCGCAGTCCGCGCGTGTACACCTCGCAAGCGATCCGGTGATTGTACGTAGTTGATGTAGTAAGCGCAGGCCCATAAAAATCCATACGAAGAATATGAACCGCTCAAGGCGAGGCGGTGAGGTTCGGGTGCCGGGTGGCTCTAATGAGCTGTGACCTTTAATGTGATTATGTTTTTTATAGTAATAATACTCTAAAACAACAAGTAATGGTATTAGAAAGAATCATTTATTCTTAGAAAAATATTTTTGCAATATATCTTAAAGTTACAGTCAAAATATTTTATAACGACAACGAAGGCACTACTCATATTTGGTCTTAGAAACTGATAGTCGTAACATCCAGTGATATTTTGCAGATACAAAACAAAGTAAGTTTTTTATGAAGAAATATTATTGAACGTTTTGTTACATATTAACCCGCTAGCTCAGAAAGAACAGCAAACTGGTTAAATTCACATAAAATGTATATGAAAGAACATAAGCTTTTCCTGAATCTATAAAATCTGTGTGATTTTAATCTGTTTGGAACACTTGTGTCGTCTATACGAATTTTGTAGTTCACATTGCATTTTAAATTTTAATAGATTTAATAGATTTTCCTTAGCGTATCTTCGAAGTGTTGGCTGGTACTTGCAGTGGGAGTAGGACTAGTTGGGGCTATATAAGGAATTTTCTTTGAATTGTGACTTTCGAGACAACTAATGGAATTTTCCGAAACATCCAGCTTTCTTCTTTTTTCTATATAGACGATGTTGTACAATCACTACGATCAGCCTAAAATAAATAATTTACTTATGTAAGTCAAAAGATCTTTTATATAATATATTAGGCTTTTGTAAATTTATCAAAATTCTAAAATATTTTTAAGTGGAATAATATTGGTGTCAAAGGTAATAATAAAATATTTAATCTAAATATAATTACAGCCAAACATTACCTCCCACAAGTTCAAGGTTGGTACTGCAGTGTCGGCTAACCTTCTATTATTGTTAGCTTGGGGTATGAAATATGATTTTTCCCCATAAAAAAATTATCCAAGATTAATGGTTTCTACAAGCTGCAATCTAAGTTTGCTGCCTACGAGGATCTCTTGGAAGTCTGTAAAAACAAACCAATAATAGAAAAATTTACTACTTTTGGTAATACTTTATTATAAAATCTAAATAAAAACTATAAACCGGTTCGGCAGAGGCAGACAAACCCGCGTGGTTAATTAACTTATCGATAGCTAAAGTTGTGGCGTACATCACTATATTGCAATACTTTCGGTTAACAGTGATACCAGTTTATTTTTATAAAAATTGCACGCTTTTGCTGCGAGGTAGCAAGTTTCGATTTGACTTATTTGGCCTTTATTTTGTACAATATTTTGATAAATAACGGTTATCGATTATATTAAATTATATAATATTCAGAATCATGTAAAAATTTAGATGAATATATAAATCATTAAACAAAATCCACTACATATGTATCTATATGTAATGATTATTATTCATCACAAACTGATTAAGTTATTAGGAAATATTTTCGTTATATTTATTTAAAAATAGATTATTTTTCACTTTATGATTTATGATGGCCACACTTGGTATTTGACAAAAATATTCAGAAAGTACGGGTTTTAATGATATTACTTGAATATTATGTTAAATATACTCACAGATGAAAAGTCACGTTGTCCTTTTGTAGATTTAACGTTTTTGATTGTTTTTTGCATGTAAATACACTGCAATTCGGCATTTTGTCGGAGCCCAATTTACTGGCACGATAACTTCGGAATGGCGCACGACGCGAAGCAACTAGTTTTATATAACGGGTATGAGTCGGACTCTCGTACCTTTTACAGAGGGGTATGCCTTGCACGTTTCCTTTGGTTTAATACTCAAAGCGCTAAGGCGACCGACCCTTCGGCAATTTAATCTACGTACCCGAAATACCTGACGCGTAGGTATCTAACTCTAAACTACACTACGTTTGCGCAGCCTAACGGCGTGGTTCGAACCACCGATCCGCTAACAAACCGGCCGGGCGTGATTGGAGAAACAATCAACCACGCACTGCCACCAGCAATGTTACGGCCCTCAGTTACCCCGACAAAAGTCGACTGGATTAGGGCCCATCAGTAATCCAACTTGACGAGCAACCGAGGGGAGGGCCCAAATGGCCTATGGATATTTAATTTATAACGGCTGTATAAGCAATCACAAACTTACCGAATTCCAGGTGTAGGGTCGACCACAAGGCATCGTCAAGGGCAAGTAAATGATATGTGTGAGTGGTGTAGGAAAGTGTTTAATGTAACCTGACGTCACCGATGCAATCTTTAATCAGAACCGCATGCGTTGCCACGCTCCACAAGGCGCAATCCCTTTATAGGGTGCCTTCCGTTATCGGAACTCAATTCCAACGTCACTTAGCACAAACTATTACTATATATTAAACTATACATTAAAACACAACACAAGCCACGCGTCGATACAAATTTATGGTAATCGAAGTTAAATAGTCACTCAAACTCAAGAATAAGCCTCGTTGTCACATATATTAACGAAATAAGACAACACAATGGAGGCCGTCGCAATACGACGCAGCAATTATTATGTAACCCCCGACGTCTAACCGGCACGGCCGAAGCGCACGAAGATTCTTCTAGACTCGTAGGCGCGCCCGCCGGCCGCACAACCAGTCCCCCCGGCCCCGCCGTCAAACCAGTTCCCCGCTCGAGACGCGCGCCGTTGCAAGTTGCAAATTGTTACAATTATGCCTAAACAACCACTGAAGCAGATGCCGCTCAAGTGGTAGCTTTCGTTCGTGAAGGGCTAAGTCAGCAAAAAGTGGCAAGGAGATTAAATTTGAGTCGATCAGCAGTGCATAGAGTTTATATACGATACTTAAGAGACGGGAAAATACCGCCGGAGACCAAGGTCTGGAAGAGGACGTCTCACAAACCCAACGATGTCTGTTTTATTGCCTTGACTTCTTTGCGAAATCGACATCTTTCTGCTGTTGATGTTCAGGGTAGACTGAGGGAAACTCGTGGAGTGTCTGTAAGTGAGAATATGGTGAGAAGAAGACTTAGGGAGCAAAACCTGACGCCACAAAAGCCAACGATGGGACCAAACCTCACTTAACGGCAAGCAAGGTTAGAATTTGCTAGGCAACATGTGCAATGGAATCTTGGTCAATAGGAGACAGTTCTCTTCAGCGATGAAAGCCGAATGACCCTTGTAGGTTCTGATGTACGTCGTAATGTTATGCGAAGACCAGGAGAGCATTATGCTCAACGTTGCATAAGAGAAACAGTCCGGTTTGATGGAGGCTCTACAATGTTTTGGGGTAGCATATCTTTAACCGAATTTATTGAGTTAGTTTTCTTTCGCAATCGTGCTGTTAATGCTGAAAGTTCATTACGGACATTTTGCGACCTCATGTTATGCCTTACGCTGGCTATATTAAGGACAATTTTTAACTCATGCATGTAAGCCAAGACCGCACGTCGCTAGAATTGTATCTGGATATCTTCAGGAGATCGGAATTCCAGTTATGCAGTAGCCAGCTAATAGTCCGGACTTAAATCCCATCGAGCATATCTTGGACAAAATAAAAGAAAGGTTAGAGCCCGAAATCCAGTTCCCAAGGCGTTGGATCGACTGGAAGCCGCCTTAACAGAAGAATGGGAACATTTACCCCAAGAAGACATAAAAAAGCTCATCCGTTACCTTAATAGGCGTATGCATGCAGGCGGTGATAAAAGCAAGAGGAGGAAACACCCCATATTAGAGTGAGGTTTACATTTTTTTTAAATGTTAAAAAATGATATATCGATCATCCTCACATTAAAATCGTAAATTTTGTAAAATGTTGTGGTATCAATGTCTCATCACATTTATATATAAAATATCCCGTTTCACGCGCCGTTTTTTAGTTTTTTACAACCCCATAATTGCATTATTGCATTATCAAGATAAAAAATATCTATCGATTCTGGTAACGACTCATACTACTACTACATACCCACTTTTTTGAAAAAAATGTAGGGGCGTCGATTTTTTTGGAGGCCAGTGTATAAACCACTTTAACAAATATTCATCAACCTTCGTGTGCTTCGTTGTTCTTGTTTGTTTCATTTTCAAAAAATTACTGTCAAAAAGTGTGAATTTTTTCTCTATCATATCATCCCGTGAGGCGACAGAGGGAACCGAAACGGATGGGCAGCAGGGTCTTGCTGATAACTTGTTTGTGAGGCTGAAAGTTGTCGAATCTGCGTGCGAGACATCTCGTACGAGACGAATCGTCTCACTTCGTAATACTCTCGAAAACAGCACGTAGACGCGGCTCAGAAAGGAAATCGTTCTGTAGTTCTTCAAGAGAACGTTGTGCCGCTTTTCTTGAAGGACAAGACCAGCGCATTTCTGCTCCATGTCTTCGGCGTAGTTTCACCTTGGAGGATGGAATTAAAGAGCTTCTACAGAACTAAGTATCGGTTTTCCACCGATACGAGAGACTTGTGGGCGATAAATCCGACACCCCCTTGGGACAGATGGTCGCCCTCCCGGTGATAGAACAAGTTGCCGGATTGGAGGATTACCGTGACCTCCTTCTCTCTTCGGACCTTGCATAATCCTATTATATGTCAACGCAACTTGTCTGCCTGTTCTTACAGCTCCAGGAACTTCTCGTAAGTCCTCAGGGTGCGTGCGTTGTATGATTCTTAGCACCCCCTGCCCCGCCATTAGCATGGTAGACTGGGGGCCGTCTCTTCGTAATTCTACTCATGAAGGGTATATTGCCATAGTTGCCACGCTTGGCGAGCGGGTTGGCAACTGCAGATTTTTTTTGTACTATTGCTGTTAAGGAAAACGCTGCCTATCTTCTACCTTTTTTTTATAGAAGAGGAGGCAAACGAGCATGCGGCTCACCTGATGTTAAGTGGTTACCGCCGCCCATGATCAACCGCAACACCAGGGGAATTGCAGGTGCGTTGCCGGCCCTTTAGAAAAGAGTAAGCTCTTTTCTTGAAGGTCCCCAGGTCGTTGTACGGCGGAAGAAAACTCCTTTTGAAACGTACAGTGGTGGACCGCCAAGCATCCAGATGGTGTGGATGGTATCGGGACGTTTGCCGCGTAGTGCGTTCACGAAATTTGGCGGCTAGGATTAATCCGAACAATTCCTCAGAGCACTCTCCATGGTATATGCGAAAGAAAATGCAAAGAGATGCAACATCTTTCGCAGTGCCAGTGAATCGAGCCTATCGGAAAGCACTCGGTCGTCGACGATTCGAGCCGCTCTGCGCTGGATGCGGTCAAGTGGAAGGAGCTGGTACTGGGGAGCCCCAGCCCAGAGATGGGAACAGTATTCCATGTGCGGCCGAACCTGCGCCTTGTAAAGTTGCAGGCGATGTGTCGGCATGAAATACTGTCCCGCTCTGCTGAGCACGCCAAGCTTTTTAGAGGCCTATTTGGCCTTCTCTTCCAAGTGACCAGGTAACTGCACGTCACTCGATATGTCGAAGCCGAGGATTCCGATACTGGCTGAGGCTACAAGGGGAGTGCCTTGAAACTGAGGAGATACGACAAAGGGGTTCTTTTTAGCGGTTAACGCGCAAACTTGTGTCTTCTGGGGGTTAAAATGGACTAGATTTAGTCGCCCCCAATCCGAGACTCTGTTCAGCAAAGACTCGACTTCAGACACAAGTTTGTCCCGGTACTCGGGGACGTTATCCGAGAAATATTGGCACGGCCGGTGTAAAGAGCATCACCAGTGCTGTCATCTGCTTAGCTATGAATGTTACGAGTTTGTAACATATAATTGATATGCAGAAGAAACAGCGTTGGCGATAGCACGCAGCCTTGTGGAACACCAGCATTAATAGGCTTGTAATCGGAGCTTGCACCGTCTACAAAGATCTTGATGCTCCGATCTGCAAGAAAGCTGGTGAACCAATCGCACAATTTCTCGGGAAGCCCATAGGAAGGGACATTGGACTCTACTGCCTCCGCCCATCTGTGAGTTAGGTGGACCAGAAGATCACCAGCTGACTGACCACGGCGAAAACCGTATTGGCGATCACTAATCAGCTGGTGATCCTCAAGGTACCTCATGAGCTGGCAGTTTACAATGGACTCCATTGTTTTGGAGAACAAGGAGGTGATGGCGATAGGCCGGTAGTTGGACGGGTCTGAGCGGTCGCCTTTTTTAGGGATCGGGTGGACGAAAGCTGTCTTCCATGATTTTGAGACTACGCCTAAAGAGTAGGAGTACCGGAAAAGACGCGTTAAAACCGGTGCCAACTCTGGGGCACACGTCCTCAGCACAATTGGGGGGATTCCGTCAGGCCCACTCGACTTGTAAATGTCCAGGGAGGAGTGCTTTGCGAACCGAGCGCTGTGTGAACTGCACTTCCGGCATGGAACACTCACACCGCGGGATAGTCGGCGGCGTACTCCCCCCGTCATAGAGAGTCGAGTTGGACGCAAAGAAAGAGCCCAGCAGATCGGCTTTCTCCTTTGCGGTATGGGCCAGTGAGTCGTCCTCCCTGTGCAGAAATGAAAGAGATGGCTGACAGAAATTCCCCTGGACAGCCATGGAGAGAGACCAGAATGCACGGGTTCCAGAAGAAAGGCGAACTAGTTTCTCGCCAATTCTGCCTATGTGCTCTGACTTTGCCTTGGCAATGACTCTTTTAAAGGACCTAGATGCGGAATTATACTTCTTTTTTAGAGCACTGGTATTTACATCCCGGGACGTTGATGCGTCAGCCCAGGCTTGGTAGCACTCCTGCTTATAGCATGATGTTTTTTTACAGGAGCGACCAAACCATGTTTGAGATTTGCCTCCAGTGGGCACCACAGAGGAAGGAATAAAAAGTTCCATACCCTGAAGTACCGTATTAGCGACAGAATCCGCAACAACGTTGGGATCGTCCGGCGAGAAGCAAACCCGCCCCCAAGGGTACGATGCAAAGAAAGACCGCATCCCATCCCAATCGGCAGACCTATAGTGCCAAACACGTCGGCAGCCTGCAGAATACAACTGCGATTTCAGCGTGAGTACCACACTCCGGACAAGACAATGGTCCGAGGATCCTAAGGGGGCGTCAACGGAAATCTGATATCTGTCCGGGTGAGAGGTCAGCAGAAGGTACAACAGGGTAGGTGCATGATTCTCCACATCTGGAATCCGCGTAGGCGAAGTAACCAGTTGTGTCAGACCATATGCCAAGGCAAAATCATGAAAAGATCTCCCCGTATGATCGGTTAAACGTGAACCAAGCCATTCGGCGTGATGGGCGTTAAAGTCGCCGAGGATCACGATCTCTGCGGAGGGGATTTGCTGTAGCAGCGAATCTGTAGCCATTTGGACGTGGTCGAAGAGTCGGTCTGTTTCGGCATTACCGCTATGGGACCTATAGAGGCACCCGTAGACGCGCGGATGGTCGTCGCTGTCTACGCGTAGCCAAAGGATGGACAGGTCCGAACCTTCAAGACTGCCGAGGCGTCGAGAACAGATGTCCTCTCCGACGTAAACGCAAACTCCAGCCCGAGGCACAAAGGAGTGTTTCAGTTTGTACCCCGGATAGGAGAGATCCGAGACATCAGCCGGAGAGGACACCTGCGTCTCGGTCAGAAAGAGCAGAGCTGGCCTCGCCGTCTCGAGATAGTAGTGGACGGCGTTTAGGTTAGAGTGAAGTCCCCTGATATTGCAAAAATTCACGGATAGCGTGGCAGGGGTCGCCTTGGTCTTGTTGATCCGTTTGCCCCGAGCAGCTGTAGTCTTAAGTGGAATTTCTCCCCCCACAATACACGAGGCAGCCTGAGCACCCACGCTCAGGAGTGAAGAAACATGGTCGTGGATGCTCAGCGAGGGATTCTCCAGGGGTGCTGGTACCCTCCTGGGGTAGTGTATCATCATTTAATTCCGCTACCATGTTGATGGGGGGGGGGGGGGGATTTGGGCCTCCGGCCACCTGCACACACCAGACGAAACGTAAAAGCAGAGCTTTCACTTCACGCCGGTATTCTGTGAGGTCGTGGTACCACCCCGGTTTGAGCCGGCCCATACGTGCAACAGCAAAGCTGCCACGTGGCTCTACCACTGTTTCCCACCTGTTTCCCTCTGTCGCCTCTTACGACACCCACGGGAATTAAAAAGAAATATGGGGTAGTGGATATTCTCAACAGCCAGTACATGGCTAGTTTCTATAATGCAAGTGTATTATTAAGTCAAAACTAATTATAGCACTGTTATTCAAACAGCTCTTCCTACACATGTCATTCAACAACACATTGTGTAAAATTTATCTAAATATTTTGGTTTTCAAAACTTGTTGTTGCACAGCTATTTCATACTATGAAATGTCAAACATGGTTCATTTTAACATAATATTATTGTTTTTGAAACTATAACTCTCTTATATTGCACATGAAATTTTAAACTTATTTTGTGTGAATGATATGTAACAATTTTAAACTAGAAATTTTGTGGTTGTCTGTATAAAGTTTTTACAATTATGAAGCAAAAAGCTTATAGTTTAAAAATACTGCAACAATTTTATCGATATGGAGGTACACTGAACTCCAATTTAGAGAGTATAGAGCCCAGGGTCTTTTACTAGCTCTTTATTTATTAAAACTTGTTTATTAAGGAAGTAAAAACCACGGTAAAATATAACAGTTTGCGCATTAAAAAGGCAATATAATTAAATGATATTATTACTAAGATTGTAATGTAAAAAAGAAATGTTATGAATTTATTCTTTACTAGCGACAAATGATGAAATGATAACAACCCCTGGCAATGAGATGATCGCTACCAAGCTATTTCTAATTTGTTTTGTGTTGTTAATTGTGTGACATGTATGATTGTAAACTGTTGTTTTAAAGTCTCTTGGTTTCTTGGTGGTTCTTCCCAGGTCAGAGGTATTATCCGAACCAGTCGTAAATCGTAAACTTAACCCTTCAATCCCCATAAAAATCCCATGCAGTCGCATACTTCCGTCAAATCCCCACCGCACCCACTCACATCACTTTAAACCATTAAAACTTATATTTAGAGACTACTTTTCTATGAAGAAGTTTGGCATTATAAAATCTATACATATTCTCTATCCTGTGGTCTTAACAAAACTCAGGTTTTACAAATTTTCTTTACAAAAAGATTTTATTGTATTTTGATAACAAAAAAACATACCAAGCGGATGTCGGCAGCGTGAAAATCACAATTATTTCTATATATTACTCGAAATTATTTACGTAAAAATATAAATTATATTCACAAAAAAACTTTCATTACAATTTTATAATAAAACACTACACTAAAACACAAAACACCACAAAAATCCAACAATCAACACAATAACATTCACACGAAAATGGCGTACGAAATGAACGTAGATTATAAATAAATATCCATAGACTAACTGGCTTTTTATTCCACTAGAGGATAGACAATTTCATATTGATTCTATAATGCCAAACTTCTTCATAGAAAAGTAGTCTCTAAACATAGGTATTTATGGGATTAAGTGCTGTGGGTGAGTGCGGTCACATTTGACCTCTAGCATTTCAAAGTCAAATTTGGACGCTTGGTAGCTAAATAAGTTAATGCTTATTATAATAAACACATAAGCGGCGTGTGGAACTACGTTAAAAAAGAAATACATTTTAGTTCTTGAAAAAAATATTGTTTATTTATAACTTTATATATATATATATATATATATATATATATATATATATATATATATATATATATAAGTATATATAATGCATTGTTTCATAGGTCTAAATCTAAAAACATATTCGCTTTGTTATCTTTCTAATGAAACCAGCTTGGGACACATTAAATGTGAAATATTGTGTTTAAGTAAAATTGCTAAAAATGGTCGCGGCGTGAGAATCCATTACCCTATTTCGTCTTCTATGTGTCTATACTTATATAGTTGATGGGCAGCCGAACTGAATTTATCGATAGTTAAATAGAAACTCAGAAAGATTTCCCTCCCCTGCCTCCACCACTACCGTACATTAAATCACTTTAAATTTCACATGGTCTCAGGAAATATTAGTGGCGTTTAATGTCTCTTTTGTTACATGGTTGAAAATTAAGTACTTACAATTCTTTTTATTTGTTTGGTGCTGGTGTTGATGCCTGCATTAATACTTCCCATACAATAAAAATTCCTCTAAGCTACGACGATTCTAACATTTCGTAAATTTTGCACAGGTGAAGAGCCTAAGCGTCAAAGCTTAGACGCTCGTCCAAGTGAGTCCCGAGATATCCGTACATCATACGGAGGCAATTCTAGAAACTACGACCGTGGTGGTCGGCGCGACGACCGCGAACGTGACCGCGACCGTGATTACGATCGCGGCTACGACTCGCGATATCCGCGCAGAGACCGCGGTGAGTATTTGCATGCTATTCGACAATTTGTTTGAGGATTAACTATACTTATATATTTAATTGATTTATCATTGATACGCTCCTTGTTGAGTTGTTTACAATTTTAATTTTAATGTTTTCATAGCTTAACATTATAAAGAAAAATAAAGTATGATACCTACTTATATTGTGCTGACACAAACTATTATTACGATAAGTTTATTTCTTTTCCTAGTATAATTGTCACCATAGCCAAATTATTATGTTTTGCAATATTATATCTTGCACTCTTAGCAAGTTTATTATTTACGTAAATAAAATAGACAGCTAATTTGGATTTAGCCATACCTAAACTAGGTGTATTAAGTTACGTTCTTTTAAATATGATTTTGCAAATGCTTTTTATGAATTAGTAAACACCAAATTGATTTGTTGTCCTTACTATCATATCCTTTTTTAATATTTTTTCTTTTACATGCCCACACAGAGCAATGTAAGTGGCATTCAGTTATATTACCATGTATTTTTGAGAAATTGAAAACAAAATTCAAAAGTTACCTTACAATTCATTTAGTGTACTCGTCATTCATACGGTTAGAATAATTTTGATCCTTTTATAGTTCAAAAATTATTTTGCTTATGCTTCTTTGATGACTCACAAGAAGGTTAAAATAAAATTAAAATAAAAATACTTTAGAATTCCATTAAGTTATCGATCTATAAATATACGATTTCAATTTATTACATTGAAAAGTTTTCTGTGTTTAGTTTTCAATTATCTTTATTCATATATATGATTTTCGTAAAATGTTTTTTTTTCTTAAAATAAGAAAAATACTCAGAGTAATTGCAACCAAGTTCCAATAATATATAAATGTAACAAGAAAATTTCATATTGATTTCTATATTTTTCGTGTAACTACTGTATCACAAACAGTACTGATATCATGAATAAAAAATTATTAACAATAATTTAACCTTTTCTTTTGCGTAACTCGCAAATATAGCTATAGAATCTGGCCCAGGTCGTGATACCGGATACCAGAATGGAGAGTCAGATCGCTGGTCCGAGTCGGAGCGATGGAGCGAGCGTGGAGGGCGCGGGCGCGAGCGCGACGTGCGCCGCGACGAGGACACCGAGCCGCCGGCGCCGCGCAACGACCGTTGGAAAGAGCCCGAGCCGCGCACCGAGGAGCGCACCAACTCGCGCTGGGCCTCGGACGATGTGCGTCGCACGAGCTCCCGCAGGGACGAGGTAACGCCCACACCAACCTGCAAATCTTAACGCTATTTCAGAAACTATTAAGCTAACAGTCCTTGGTCAATACCTACTGTGGACAATGGATATTACAAAAATAAATTATGGTTTAAGAACTTAATTTCTCATTAAGAATTAATTAATAATTCAGTAACTGAGATACTAAATTTAACAAAATATACATATATTGTGTGGCAGTATCTCTACGTTGAATATTTATAATACATAATATATAAAATAAAATAAAAAAATCATAGAAAATGGATCACACAACTGTAGTCTTCTTGTTTGCTTTTATATGTCTTAATAAATAAATAAAGCTTGTTGAACAGAAATCATTTAAAAGTATTGTGGCGGCGCTGTCGTCGCGCCGCAAGCGAAACACACCGAAGCCTAAATCACGCTATCAACATTCCGAATCATAAGCAGTATATATAGAACATCTCCGAACTATCACACGGAGTATCGGCCGCTCCCCGGGCAGAACACCTTGCCTGGCGGGAGATCTCCGCTTTTCCTTCACGGCCACAGTCACGTCACGTCGGTATCACCAATGTGGCCGTAAAGGAAAAGGGGATATCTCCCGCCGGGCAAGGTGAAAGCCGCGTAACGAGTATTCGACTGTCGTTTTATTAGGGACGCGTTTGAAAAATTGATAGATATAGAATCGAACTTCTATATTGACACGAGTCACACACAAGCATACGCACGGTTAGCGTTTGAAGATTGGATCTTTGAAGTGAATAATCTTTAGGATAGTTATGATTTGAACGTCTATGAAACGAAAAAGCGACAGGCACATAAATTCATAAGATTTAACAAGGGAGAAAATGAGATAGGAAGCATTATAGCTCAATGTTCGCGAGAAGTCGTAAACGCCGCCGAAACGCCGGCGTCGCTTACGCGTTTTGTTCAATAAGGTACGACGAAGGTGTCGTGTGCTATGGAATAAATAAGCAGTGAAGAACGGCCAAAGCTGAACTTCATATAGGTAAAATTGATATAAATCTTTTTGTAATTAGTGAGTACTTATATAAGGTCCTATATCGAAAAGAGTATAAACATTCGAAGGGAAAATAATCTACTCGTCGCAAAAATTAATGGCTGTCCCGTACTTTTAAAAGTACATTAACAATATCGAAGACTTCTTTAGATATTTTAACACATTTTAAAAATATGTCGTTTAAATAAAATAAGAAATAAAATAAATAATACTAATTTGAATTAAAAAAGAACCATTAATACCGGTAGATGCAGTCGAAACTGGCTTGCCGTAACGCCTTTTTGCAAGAAATGGCGGCTTGGTTAAAAGCTCTCTTCTTAAGGCTATCATCTGGAGCTTTGCGGTCTCGAGCATCGACACAGGATAAGTATGTCATATGCTTGTGCTTTTCAGCACGAGCGCACTTAGCGTTGAACCGTGGGCCAGCTTGGCCACCAATGGGCACGTCAGCAAAGGGGATGAAGTACTCCATCGCTTGACGTATAACATCGGTTATGGTATCCGCGCAGCTTGACGGATCTTCAGATGAGAAGCAGACCTGCCGCCAAGGATAAAATGCAAAGAATCATCTCATCCCAGTCTGCTGATTTCTATCGTCACACTCGCCGCACACCGTGGCAATCGTAATTGGCTGTTAGCCATGTGCCCATCCACATCAGGTACCCTAGTTGCTTGTTGTACCAGTTGGGAGTCCCAGCAAAAAGGCAAAATTCCACGCCTCTCTCCCAGTGTGATCAGTCTTCTGGTATGGGAACAGCCTGTCCTGATGACAGGCATTAAAGTCCTCTAGAAAAACCAACTGTGCATTAGGGTACCGATTTAGAGCAACATCAGAGGCTTCACTGAGGTATTCAAAGAGCCTAGTTGTCTCCTGGTCACCGCTGTGCGATTGGTAGACACAAGAATAAACAATTTTATCAATTCCTGTGTCTATGAATACCCAGATCGTAGAGAGTGTGGTCTTCAAGGTGACGGAGGCTCTTACAGCAGATGTTGTTGCGGACATAAACACAGACTCCGGCGTGCTGATGAAAATTATGCTCCAATGTGTATCCAGGGTAGCCTAGGCACGCCGCATCTAAAGGACATCTGATCTGCGTCTCAGTCAAGAAGAGTAAGTGCGTCTTGTCAGTCTCAAGATGGTAATAGACTGCATTGAGATTACAGCGCAGGCCTCTGATGTTTGTGAGGTGCACTTTGATGGAGAGGGAGTACAACCGCTGTACAAACTTACTCTTCTTTTTTTACTTTTTTCATAATTGCTGGAGTGAATATGTTGAGAGAATGGCAGTTGGATGAGGCGTCACACATATAATCTAGGGGCGAAAACATAGTCACAACATCGATGGTACCTAGCATGGAAATCGCGGGGACGCCCGAACCCCCTGAAAGTCGCCACCAGGCCCTCCTTCGGTCGCCAACCGGCATGGTGGAGACATCCCGGGATTTTTCGTAAAATGGCAAGGCAGCCTTTCATGACATGCTGGCTCATTGATTGTGCCCCCAACTATCTACGGTCGGCCAGAGGTGCAACCGTGCATCGGATCCCACTAACCTCCATAACCAGGCACCTGACACCAAGAAACGACCGCGTCGCAACTGGTTCTTATGCGCAACGCAACAGTCCAGACCCATTCTCTCTATGAAATGGGTTGCACCTAACATCATACCGGAACACGACTTCCATCATTTGGCGGTATGTCTTTGTCAGGTGGGTGGTAACGAACCCTCGGCTGGGCCTCTCACTAGTAGAGGACCAACCTACCACCAGTATGTAGTGCTGCTCGTTTAGCACTGCAAGGGGATGCGTGTAGGGGAGTCAGGATTCAAGTAATTCCTATGGATGCGAGCAGCTTCATCCCCAAAATTAAAAATTTTAAAAATTACTAAAAATGTGTTAAGAAATAAATTTTAATTTAATACCTGCATGTCAAAATGGTAGAATGTATGGATCTTTTATGTTCTCTATCAACACCTTATTGTGTATATCTACATTCAATGCAAGTAAATAAATATTCTATTCTATTTAATATATACCAAATTCAGATACATTTAAATCTATTTATTTGTGTAGAATGACTGGACGATCCCGTTACCTCGCGACGAGCGGCAGGAGTTGGAGCTGTTTGGCACTGGCAACACTGGCATTAACTTCTCAAAATACGAGGATATACCGGTTGAGGCCAGCGGCGACCGCGTACCGGACTTTATCACCAGCGTTAGTAACCCCACTTTAATTACTCACTTTATTTGTATTTTTTACATTTTTAAAATTATATAATTCTATTAAGAGTGATATTTCTCGTACTTCCATTATTTATTCCCCGATTCTTTTAAAAAGTATTTTTTCGACAGTTTGAGGATGTTAACTTGACGGAAATAATGCGTTCGAACATTATGATGGCTCGTTATGACAAGCCGACGCCGGTGCAGAAGTACGCTATTCCTATAGTATTGGGACATAGAGACGTGATGGCATGCGCTCAGACGGGTTCCGGCAAAACCGCCGCTTTCCTGGTGCCAATACTCAATCAGATGTATGAAGCGGGGCCCGTAAAAAATATGGGGTAAATATGAAATCACTTTATTTTATTTAAAGGGGTATTTTTATAGAAAATTTGGCAAACAAGTCGTAGCCTATGCCTTGCAAATGTGTTGTCTGCCAGCGCTAATGATGAATAGGATGAAATTCCTCACAATATGTAAGCAAATACACTGACACTGACTCTCTTACACTTCAAACTAGATATGTGTCATTCATTCATTTCCGAACTGGGTCATTCGAACCATTCATTCAAATGGATCATTTCGAGTATGAGTATTCTGTGATCTGAGACCCGCTCTATAATGCTGGTTGTCAGGAATTACTTTACTTTAAAAAATGTAATAAATATTCAAAAAATGTAACAAATGTAATACGCCATAAAATGTAATAAACATTCAAAAAATATAATTGCAATCATCAATACTTTGATGCGACCCAGGTCAAGTGAACACATGATTCACAATTGACACACATGTCTACTTCAAATCAGAACATAGCTGTTGGTGTACTACTTTTTGGCGGAAGTATTAGGTATGCCGCCCGACTTACCTAGTTGGACTTTAGGCAAAATATGAGCTCAACCACAAAGTAATATATTATATCATTAGATCATTTACTTGTATTAGTGCCATTTACAGAATCTACAGGTTAAAATGTTATTTATTTGAGTTTGTGATGCAGTGGACTATTTTTAATTTATAATGTTTTTTATCTCAGACCATACAAGCCACGCAAACAGTATCCCCTGGGATTGGTGTTAGCTCCAACTCGTGAACTCGCCACCCAAATTTACGACGAGGCTAGAAAATTCGCCTACCGTTCCCGTGTGCGACCCTGTGTTGTGTAAGTTGAGAATATACAATTTATAATAAGATTATGACAATAATCCGTATTTTAAGATGTTGTTTTCTAGTATACAGTAGAAAATGCACTTAAAAAATTATATGATAAACTCTGTAGTTCATCTGAAGAATATTGTAACATTGCTGCTTTGCAAAGAATCTGATAAACCTGGTTTTAGCTAACCTAACAACATTTTATAGTGACCATATTAATTTTAATAGTCTTTTATGTTTTAAATATATAGATTGACTTGGCAATCGCATTAAGCAATCTAATTTAATATAATATGTATTACTTGTGAGAAACAATGCATTTTCATATAATATTATTATATGAAAATGCATTGTTTATATTATTATACAATGCATTTTCATATAATAATATTAAAACATAAAACTATACAGGGGGTGCTAAGAATCTCCGGTGGAGGTTCGGTTGCCACCTACGACGACTCGACCTGGCAACATTTAACGCACGCACACTGAGGACTGACGAGAAGATCCTGGAGCTGGAAGAAGAGATAGACAAGTTGCGCTGGAGTATTATAGGATTATCCGAGGTCCGAAGAGAGGGGGGAGGACACGGTGATTCTCGAATCCGGCAACTTGTTCTATCACCGGGAGGGCGACCATCTGTCCCAAGGAGGTGTCGGATTTATCGTCCACAAGTCTCTCGTCAACAACGTTGTACAGATTGAGAGTGTGTCGACGAGGGTCGCGTACCTGATACTCAGAATCACCAAACGGTATTCGCTGAAGGTCATACAGGTTTACGCACCAACGTCGGCACATTCCGATGAGGAGGTGGAGGAAATGTATGAGGATATTTCCAAAGCCATACATTCCTCCAAAACCCACTACACGGTGTTGATGGGAGACTTCAACGCAAAACTAGGCACAAGAGAAAGCGGTGAGCTGAAGTTAGGGAAATTTGGAGTAGGGCAACGGAACCGAAGGGGCCAGCAGCTGGCCGACTTTATGGAGAAAGAGGGACTCTTTATGATGAACTCTTTCTTCCAGAAGCGGCCCCACAGGAAGTGGACCTGGTCGAGCCCCGACGGTTCGACAAAAAATGAGATTGACTTCATTATGACGACCAGACGCCAACTGTTCAGTGATGTCTCAGTGATCGCAAGGGTGAAAACTGGCAGCGATCACCGAATGGTTAGAGGCACACTGAACCTAAACGTTAAGTTGGAGAGGTCTCGTCTAATGAAGTCAACGCTCCGTCCCCCCTCGTGCTCTGATCCAAAATCCCGAAAACTTTCAGCTCGAGTTACACAACCGCTTTCAGTGCCTACAAGATTGCAATGCAGTGGACGATATGAATGACAAGCTCGTGGAAACTGTCCATGCGGTCGGAGCTAAGTTCTGCAAGACCCGCCGCAGAAGAACACAAAAACTCTCCGATCACACTCTTAATCTCATGGCTGTTAGACGGGAGATGAGGCTGCAATCGTCAACAGATTTGACAGCATACAGGCAACTGAACAGACAGATCTCCAAATGCATGCGGCGAGACTTACGCAACTTTAATACTGCTCGTATTAAAGAAGCGATCGAGCGGAACCAGGGCTCCAAAGTCTTTGCCAGAGATCTATCTGCCAGAAAGAGCCAACTGTCAAGGCTGAAGACTGAGTGTGGCAGCATCGTTTCCGGGACACCTGAGATTTTGAGTGAGATTGAGAGGTTCTATGGGCAGCTGTACACATCATCGTTGGAGCCACACGCAAGTGTGAGTAACGATCCAAGAGCAAGTCTTATCCGACACTATTCCGATGATATCCCGGACGTCAGTCTAAGCGAGATTAGAAGGCGAGGATGGAATTACAGCGGAGCTTCTGAAAGCGGGTGGAACACCGGTACTTGAAGTCCTTCAGAAGCTCTTCAATTCCGTCCTCCATGGTGGCACTACTCCAGAGGCGTGGAGCAGAAGTGCGGTGGTCTTGTTCTTTAAGAAAGGCGACAACGCTCTCTTGAAGAACTACAGACCGATTTCCCTTCTGAGCCGCGTCTACGTGCTGTTTTCGAGAGTCATTACGAATCGTCTCGCACGCAGACTCGACGACTTCCAGCCTCCCGAACAAGCCGGTTTCCGAAAAGGCTTCAGTACCATAGACCACATACATACCCTGCGGCAGATTGTACAGAAGACTGAAGAGTACAATTTGCCACTTTGCCTGGCGTATGTGGACTATGAGAAAGCCTTTGATTCCGTCGAAATTTGGGCGGTGCTGCAGTCCCTTCAGCGGTGCCAAGTTGACTGTCGGTATATTGAAGTGCTGAAGTGTTTGTATAGTAGGGCTACGATGGCTATCCGAGTACAGAACCAGAGCTCGAAACCTATCCAACTGCAGAGAGGTGTAAGACAGGGTGACGTTATATCCCCGAAACTCTTCACCGCTGCTTTGGAAGACGTTTTCAAGCTACTGGACTGGAAAGGATACGGTATTAACATCAATGGCGAGTACATCACTCACCTTCGATTTGCCGACGATATAGTCCTTATGGTAGAATCGCTGGAGGACTTAAGCACTATGCTCAATGACCTCAATAGTGCCTCCCAACGGATAGGTCTTAAGATGAACATGGACAAAACAAAGATTATGTTTAATGTCCATGTCACACCTATGCCGGTAGTTGTTGGGAGCACTATGCTCGAAGTTGTTGACGAGTACGTTTACCTGGGACAAATAGTCCGACTAGGTAAGTCCAACTTCGACCGAGAGGTCAATCGACGGATTCAACTCGGCTGGGCAGCGTTCGGGAAATTACGACATATCTTCTCGTCAGGTATACCTCAATCTCTGAAAACTAAAGTGTACAACCAGTGCGTGTTGCCAGTGATGACTTACGGATCAGAGACGTGGTCCTTCACTGCTGGCCGTATGAGGACGCTCAAGGTCGCTCAGCGAGCTATGGAGAGGGCTATGCTCGGAGTTTCTCTGCGTGATAGACTCAGAAATGAGGATATCCGCAGTAAAACCAGATTGACCGACATAGCCCAACGGATTAGTAAGCTGAAGTGGCAATGGGCCGGCCATATAGCTCGAAGAACCGATAACCGATGGG
Source organism: Parnassius apollo (assembly GCA_907164705.1). NCBI lineage: Eukaryota > Metazoa > Arthropoda > Insecta > Lepidoptera > Papilionidae > Parnassius > Parnassius apollo. The sequence goes on from CAJQZP010001125.1 coordinate 1,265,467, forward strand.
GAAGAAAGGTTCTCGAGTGGCAGCCTCGTACCGGTAGGCGTAGTGTAGGGCGACCCCCCCACTAGATGGAGTGACGACCTGGTAAGATATGCAGGAAGTCGATGGATGCAGGTGGCTCAGGACCGTGCTTTGTGACATTACTTGGGGGAGGCCTATGTTCAGCAGTGGACTTGTGAAGGGCTGTGATGATGATGATGATGATGATGATAAAACTATAAAATGTTAGGTTAGCTAATTACATAATAACTGAGAAGGATCCTTAAGTGGGGACTGAATAAATTAACCGACTTGGTATTACTTGGATCTCACAACTTTTTATGGTAGAAGAATTGAGTTGCGAGACTTGGTTTTTTTTTCACAAGTTATATTTTCGATAGCATCTAATTAATATAAAATATAACTAATAGTACAGAAAGAAACATTAACAAAATTAACTTCCACGCTATGAAATCTCAAATATTACATCTAATTTTTAAGTGGCGCCACCCTGGTGGCAGAAAATAATCGTGGTTGCATTTTTACACTTGTTTGTACTTGCCTTTTTTATTGCTTTCAAATATTTGGTTCTGTTCTAAAGCTACAGTTTAATTTATTTAGATATGGAGGTTCCCCAGTTCCTGATCAACTGCGTGAATTAGAACGAGGCTGCCACCTGCTGGTGGCCACACCCGGTCGTCTCGTGGACATGTTGGCTCGCGGCCGTGTCGCACTCGACCACTGTCGTCACTTGGTACTTGACGAAGCTGATCGTATGCTTGACATGGGTTTCGAGCCGCAGATCCGAAAGATTGTCGAGTGCCACACCATGCCCAAAACTGGTGAACGACAGACCTTGATGTTCTCAGCAACCTTCCCCAAGCAGATTCAAGTACTGGCACAGGACTTTCTGCATAATTATGTTTTCTTGGCAGTTGGACGTGTTGGGTCCACATCAGAGAATATTACACAAAAGGTAATATTTTCATTGATCGGCTAAGAGATATTGTTACACTAATTGGAATTAAATTAATTTCGTATAAATTTTTTAGGTGGTCTGGGTAGAGGAGTCACACAAGCGTTCATTTTTGTTGGACTTGTTGAACGCCTCTAATTTATTACAACGTGCGCGCCCGGAAGAAGATCAACTTACCCTTGTTTTTGTTGAAACTAAGAAAGGTTTGTATTTACTCGTATCATTTTTCTTTATGTATTTTTTTTAATTTAATTTAAAAAGGAATTAAAGTTGTTATTCCCTTACACAGAGTCAGGGATGAAACGACGCGAGCAAATACAAGTATATACTTACTCAATATTTTTCTTTCGATATCAAGTACTTTTGGTATTGATAATTTAAAACTGAGTAACAAGTATCTAAAGAAAAGTACTTATATCGGTGCTTGATCAGTCACACACTCACGGACACTTGACGAGTGAATACTGATTATTTGTCAAAACTCATGTTCGATAGATCGTTTTTGTTATCTGGCGCGAAAATGACTGCTTATAGAAATCGTAAAACATCCAGAAATATTGATATTAAGAAACACATAAAAAATGACCTTATTTCATAGTTCCTTATTAACTAACACTTCTCACGGTACGGATACGGTTTAGCATAGAGAAAAGGAATTGATACCTTGATGGTATTGTTTCATTCCTACAGAGTAATGTACGCTACACACCAGTTTTATCTGTGCGATTTATCTGAACCATAGACTTGGAATATACTGGCATATAGACGACCTGACAGCTCGAAAACATGATGTGTGTTATTTTTGACCGGAATACATAACTCTTGAACAAATATGACCGTCTTCTTAATAACTGCATTTGATTTATTTTTAATCCTCGAAAGTATGATCATGTGTCTACTTATCGCTCTCAACTTAACTGGTTTCCCATTCGTCCGCGTCATAGTCGACGTGCGCTCACTACTCTTTATTCCGTCCTGATCTCTCCTCATTCTCCATCTTATTTAGCTCCTCATTTTCAATATCTTAGCTCGAATATAGTTCTTCGTTCAACTAATAACCTTCTGCTTCAGTATCCCCCTTAAAGTATTAGCTTTGTTCTATCCTCGTTTTTAGTCTAATCTGTTCTTTGAAACTCTCTTCCGAAATCAGGAGGACCGATAACCAGTTTTTGTTTAAATTCAAAAGTCGAAAACTTCTCGTAAATAAAGTGGCAGAATTAACCCAGTTATTTATTATTACTAACAACTTAGTTATCTTTATGTTTAATATATGTTTGTAGTACCTGGATGACCGAGCTTTGCTAGTTTTTTTTTTGAAATTACATTTAGATAGAAATTACATACTGATGAATTATGAATATTATTTTTTGATCTTATTGACATAATAGAAAAAACTGAACTGATCATTTGAATAGAAAATCAAGAGTGCAATTAGTTTAATTAATATTTTCGTATTTTTAAAAAATACTAAAAAAAGTTCTCGAAATAATAGATTTTCTCGCAAATGAAAAAAAGGAAAAGAAGTTGGACCGAAGACAGGACACGAACCGAGGCATTACCGATTTTGCGACCGCTCGATATCCACTTGAGCTATTACGATCGTTAACACAGTGTCAAAATTTACCTTCTTATATTGTAGAAGTTTTTCATTGCCTGAAAACACGGACAAAAAGACATTTTCTAAAAATAAATCCTAGCTAGATCGATTTATTGCCCACGAAACTCCCTGGACACTAAATTTTAGGAAAATCGTTGGAGCAGTTTCCGAGATTCTGATTTTAAAAAAAAATATAAATATATATATATATATATATGTATAATATGTGTGTGTGTGTGTGTGTGTGTGCGCGTGTGCGCGTATGCGCGTGCGCGTGCGCGTGCGTGTGCGTGTGCGTGTGCGTGTGTGTGTGTGTGTGTGTGTGTGTGTGTGTGTGTGTGTGTGTGCGTGTGTGTGTGTGTGTGTGTGTGTGTGTGTGTGTGTGTGTGTTAGACTGTGTAGTTAGTGCTGTGTGTGTGTGTGTGTGCATATTTTCAGTGAACATAATATGGGAGAAAGGGAGTGTTGCCCACGACCGTTTTGTAAAGTTCCCTATATTATGTGTTACCACGTTATAAATTACGAGTTTAAATTGCAGGTGCTGACCAGCTCGAGGATTATTTGCACAGCGAGGGCTACCCAGTGACGTCGATCCACGGCGACCGCACGCAGCGCGAGCGCGAGGAGGCGTTGCGTCGCTTCCGCTCCGGACAGACGCCAATACTCGTGGCCACGGCGGTGGCCGCTAGAGGTTACTACTTACATTTTTACTTTTTTTTTAAATAAAATTGAAGTGACAAATTAACATACAGTCTACCTTGATGGTAAAAAACCTATAGCCAACTTCAAACAAAGAAAGCTAGAGAAGCCTTGACACCTCTGAGGACTAAGATTGAATGCTTTTAATTTATAATCTGACTACCTTCTACAAATCGAAACACAACAGCCATTTTAAAGATTAGCCTGTACAGACATACAGACATTTTAATGGCATGCAAATAACCCCCTCAGCAGATAGACACGTCAATTTTATTTACGTGTAAAGATAAAAGATAAGTGTTAAATAGAAAGAAAAAAATTGATCATTCAAACTACATGATTAAAGAAGATAATGTGTTAGATATTATATACTAATTAGATTTTTCATATTAACAAACAACAAAGACGAAAAAGGAATTCAATAAATAAATTGTAACTTTGTTCTGCAAGCTACAGGCAATAAAAAATAGGTTTAAATTTAAAAATACGTACTTTATATTATACAATCTTTTTATTAAATTGAATTAAGTGCGTGCAATCGGTTCGCGTTGATAACTTCGTGTTATAGGGTTTTTTCATGGACTATATCGTATCAATCTGAGCAGATTATTTGCAGAAAATTACGGTTTTATAAAGACATAATCCTTATTTCGTGCACTACAAATGGTTTTTTAGATTGACTAAAAATCTCACAGTGTTTTACGGAAATATGCGTCAGAGTTATCTTTCTTATTATAATGAGCTAAAATACTTAATTTTAAGCCTTATTATAACAGAATATAGGGTCTCAAAGTGCAACATAGAGCCTAAATTACGAAAATATTGTGGTTTAACACTAAAAAACAACAGTATGTCTTCCAAAACTGTCTCTTCACTGTCAATTTTTCTGTTAATAAATATTAACCTATTATATTATTTATTTTATCAAAATGCTGGTATTGCTAAATATCCTTATTTTTTAGTTCGTTTTATTTACTTAATTGTTTTATACGATTGTGTTAAAAATAATATATATTAGCGCGCACTAACGCCGTCCGATCGGTGCCCGGGTTCCCGCTAGGACCAATAAAATTGTTATGAAGGAAAACATCATCAGGAAAGCTGCATGATTTCTGAGAAGTTTAAATAAAGAAAAAACATTAAACTGTTACTAATTAAATTGTGAGCACATCGATGATAGCAATTTGACATTGACAGCGGCTTTATGTCGTAGCAGTAAGGGCGGCTCTTAGCCGATTTCTAAAAAAGAAGGAAACTCTTAATTCGACTATACGTTTTTGTACGTATGTGACGCAATATCTTCGTCAAAATTGTGTACTGATTTTGATGGTAATTTTTTTATTAGGTAGGTTATAGTACGGGTGGGGGGGAGGACCATATAAATTTGGAGACAAGTCACTCCTAAAGGTGGCAAAATAGGAGATGAAATCTTATATTTACGCGAACCCTACACATTGAAATAACACTAGTTTTTACGGAATTTATCGCGTATATTTAACTTTTTAAATACCCGACGTTTCGAGAGCTTTACAGCACCCATGGTCACGGGAAGGACTGAGATGTTCAACGTCCAGATGTCATAGTTAATCGCGGTTACCATAGATTAAAATTTTAATCTAAAAAAACGAAATGAAAATTATAATTTAACAATTTAAATGACCTTCTAGAGAACGAGACGCACCTACGTCTCGTTTGTTCGAAATATATTTGGCAGATTTTCAAACAGTTTGTATAATGTGTAGATATTCGATTTACTTCATCTAAAATTTAGAAACTATTTATATCGTTATTAGATATATCGCATCAACTTAAATAATGTTTATTGTTGAACCAAAATTCATACAGTGAACAAATAATATAATTTTCAAGCAACATCGTAGTTTGTTGGTTGTTCTAAAGCAATCGTGTAGATTTTGACTTGAATTTATTATAATGCAAGATAACATTTAACATGTAATTAGCCTGTAAAATTATGTTTGTGTCACAAACATAGTAATTTGAAACGAAAGGTGTTCGGTTCCGGCGGCAGGGAGTGGCTTCGGCTGCATTCGGTATGCACGAATGTATGTCCAGCCAAATAATAAATAAGACTCATTAAAACAAGTGTGCTTATGACCACACGACTGAAGTAAAACTTCTCTTGCTCCATCTGTATATATATATATATATATATATATATATATATATATATATATATATATATGTATAATTTTCTACAAATATTTAAATTTATTTATCCGCTTCCTTCCATAATTTGTTATTATTCATCCGAAAATTAACAAAACATGAACTTTAAAATGAATTTACAATTTTATTCACTTTAAACGTAGAAGATTTAATGTGTTGAACAAAATATTAATTCTTAAAATTGTTCAAAACGAAATAAAATTACGAAAAATAACTGGTCACGAGAATGTGCGCGGGCACTGCTCTCTCTCTTCCCCCTTAACTCCCGATCACACTTTTCGTAACGCTTTCGTCACGCGTTCGAAAGCTTACTCCCCAAGTCAAGTGTGCGTAAAGAAGTTTTACTTCAACAAACTATATGTATCAGCTTTTTGCTTTCTACAATGCGGCTGATAATGCTGAATTTTAAGGCCGAATACGTCGCGATTGACCTTGCTCGTTTCGCAGCAAACCACGCGCCGTCTATCGAACATCACGTGTGTTACCCGTACGCTTTGTTTATATAGACATGTAGGCTTTGATTATATTACATTTGACTGAGCTAGCTCAGTATGCAGAGTAATGAACAACACAGAGAGCATTGCTTACTTCTTAATTAAATATTTCTTATTTATAATATTAGTTCCTATAGATTATAAATTCTGTACTTTATTCGTTATAAAATATTGTTCGAAATGTTATTGAATTGCTATCGATTTTTTTCTTAATTGGTGCATCGTACGTAAAGAACCTCATATAACTGAAAATGTTTGTTCTTGTGAGTCTTACAAGATGCCGTAATACAAATTGCATAAATAATAAGAAAAAAAACTAACAAGTCTGTGATTGTCCCATAGTGGGGATAGGTACTGTGTATGTAAATTCTCACAAGACTACTCCGACTGGTCAATCACTTCACATCCGAAGTATTTCGGTTTTTCTTAATTATGTACTTACCCCATGCTTTCGGACAATACATTGACTATGACATTATTTGCGGTCTCTGTGCTTGCACTGCTCTGTACATTCTTTTCGTGCTTGGTCGTGATATTTACATTTTTAGTGTTTCTCAAAATATAAGTAACCTCAAAATAAACATGAGCAGGTTCCGATAAACTCTCTTTGTTTTACCACTTAGGTAACATTTATTTCTTTTCCTACCCATATTCACATTTATAGTTACTTAAACTCGTATAAAACACTAAATTAACGATTTTCGCTACAGACACAACGACTGTTGTCACCTTACGTCAAACGTCGACGCGCCTGGTAATTTATTACGGCAAATTTTTATCTGGCAATATACGATATTATTATTAGGTTTAATTAAAACGAATTATGTTAATAAATAATATTTTGTATCGAAAATAAAGACTGCAGGCAACCTTCGGAATCACAATACAAACATTTTTACGTAAAAGAATTTTTCCTAAATTAAAATTCACAGTTTTGTAAGAACAATCATTTTTAAATATCATTTCTTAAATTTTTTTTATTTGTTGGTATATTCATTTATTTTAAAATTTTAAAACGGCGGGCACCTTGTGAAGGAACCGAACAAACCTACAAAAAATGTTTTAATGCTTAGAATCACTTCAGGTCAAAGCTGTAGTGAAGAGAAATACGTTAAATTTCGCCAGTTATCTTCGTATTCGGCCTTAAGTGCCATGCAATACAAAACGAACAAATGCGCCGGGTTGTCTTTAATACCGCCATATTCAATAGCGCTTTTGCATTGTGTCTAGAAATTTCGTCGTAAAGAAAGTGTAGTTAATTAGTCGTTCTATAATCGGGTTTGACATTGTCTCCCGTTTTAGTCAATGTATCGTAACCGCATGCCGGCTGAACGTCAGTAAAATGTATTCGTAAATGGCGTCGTATCAAAAACACTTGGCGTTGCAAGCATTATTAAGAAGGCAAGTATTGTAGCTAGGTCTTTTTGAATAAGCCTGATTCTAAATATTGGCTGCAACGATTGGTCGCCTCGCGTCTAAGCATGTCATGATGGATTTACCATGAAAAAAGTTATAATTATAACATAACAAGCGTGTCACAACTTGTCAATTGTCTTGCGAGTTACAAAAATCAAGATTCCTTTCTATCGGTCAATCAGCGAAAGTACCATGCACGCGCTCGGCACTTAACTCGTAATCTTCAAAGTGGAACAGTGTAGTTGATTAATGCTCTTCGGTAGGAAAGCTTGGTTCGGGGATGATGTCTACCAAGGCAGACAGGAATGCAGCCCTACCACATACTAAACTGATAACAGTATAATATAATATAAATTAACCAAGTAACATATAGTTAATTATAAACCAAGAAAATCATATTATCGTAAAACTGAAAAGATGCACAAGAGCAAAACACAGCCAATTGAAGATATTTGTTTCTGCCATCACCAAATAGGAGGTTCGCTTGTCATACTTTTTTCCGTGGACACAGTTGTGCATGAAGGGATTTTTTTTTTACATATTTAGAAAGGGTCCTGTTAAATTGATGATAAATTTGTTTTCATTTAAAAGAGAAAGTTTTAATTAAATAATAAATAATGTTAAAATAGAAACTTTAGTACTCGTACATGTAATTGTTGACAAACCAATTTGTACCACTTTTTTATTGTTAAAATATTTTGTTTTCAGGTCTCGACATACCCCATGTGCGTCACGTTATCAATTTTGATTTGCCATCGGACGTGGAAGAATACGTGCACCGCATTGGTCGTACGGGGCGTATGGGGAACCTTGGTGTTGCCACCTCCTTCTTTAACGACTCCAACCGTGGGCTAGCACGCGATCTCGTCGAGCTACTTGTCGAGGCTAAACAGGATGTGCCCAAGTGAGTTATTCAACTAGCCTACCTATTTTGGTTTAGCAAATTTGGATTTCTATTTACAGTGATGATGGGTTAAAAAGAGATTCCATCATCTTATCTAGAACTGACCTTTAGCTTGTACATTGAAAATAACGAAGAATTAATATCTAGAGTGAGATAGGAGATATGACGATTTTCATAGAAATGGAAACTTTTTTATTCAATATAGATTATAAATAATACTTGAAAGTCACATTTTTTAATTTGCCACTGGTTTAGAAAAAAATCTTGGGAAGGGCCAGCAAGAAACCCAGTGGGACTTTAAAAACAAGACAACAATTAACAACACAAAACAACTTAGAAATAGCTTGGTAGCGATCACTTTTCCCAGGTGTTATTATCATCTTAAAATTCCTTAAAATTATAATAAACCTTTTTTATATAAACTTAGTTTAATAAAGTTTTTAAACTTTGTGCAATTTCATATAATAAGTAGTATCGAGGATGTTTTTTTTACATACATAATACATAAACACTCATGTCTGTTTTTTTATTTTGTAAAATAAGGGTGACAAACAAGCACACAGTCTACCTGATGGTAAGTGTGTATGTATTCATACACATCTACATCTTTCCTTGATTAAGAATCAAAATACATATGCGTTGTCATCTCCAAGAACTTGGAAGATAGAATAATTCGTTACTTCTAAAAGGAGTCTCTTGGTTCTACACACTCACTATAGAAACAGCAGCATTAAGCTGCTATTTCATGCCGGTATTCTATTTCGGTCGAGCCGAGTCATTCGTGCTACAACCAAAGATTTTTACATATACTACATGTCTGGCAATTCAGAACAAAAACTGTATCACAACTGTAAGCGCTAAGGCGGACGTGTGGCTTGGATTTGTGACTCAGGTTTGTTTTTACCGTTTACGACAATTATTGATTTTACGAAAATACGAAATAAAGTCACATATTTGTCTGAAATAAACTTCAAATAATGTTGACAAAGTGTGCAAATCAATAATGACAGTATTTTCTTTGTCACACTAAACAAACTCAGTGTTAGATTACCAAAAACAACGTTTGCAGTGTATAAAACTAAAAACTAGTCTTGCCTGATCGCAGTTGACTAAAGGAGTTACGGGGAATTGCACATAACTTAGTGTGCAATGTATTAAGGCTGGAAAGCCTGTCTGGTTGTATACATAGAAGTCTGGCTAAAACCATGGCTGTGACACGTGTAAAAGTACGCCATACTCGTGGCGACTGGTGCATTTTCGTGATCATACGACGCGTATGCTTGCGGTGTGACAGCTGGCTGACGAGCACGGCGGCGGACGGGCGTCTGGGCGGCGGCGGGCGGCGCGCCGGCAGTCGGTCGGGCGGCGGCCGATCCGGCGGCAGCGCGTTCGGCGCGCGCGACTTCCGCACGCAGCCGCGCCAGCCGCAGCGCTCCGCGGGACCCTCCATGGGCGGCTCCGGTACGTGGCGCGATGATGGATAATCATTATCCACTCACTAGATCATTTATCCTCGATTAAGGATCAAAATGCAGACGCGTTGTCACCCCTGCCGACTGAGATGGAATGCCTCGTTTCCAGTAAAATGGGTCTCTGGTTCTTTACACTCATCATACGATGTTTCGCAGCACTAAACTGCCATTTTACCGTGGTATTCTGTGAGAGCGTGGTCCTACACCGGTTGAGTTGACCTATTGTTTCTATAATTTAGCTATAATATAGCTCCAGCGTTGCTCTTCCAGGAAAAAACACTTTGCATAATACTTATTTGAACCAAATTTCGACGAAAGCGTAAGTTTGTCATGTATTTGACGGCTCCGTGGCGCAGTGGCTTAGCAATGAGTGGCTGCACTGGGGGCCTCGGGTTGGAAACCCACTCGGAACAAGTATTTGTATGGCCTACAAATAATTGTTATGGGTCTAGATGTTTTTGCTTGTGCAATTTATGTTTGTTAACTACCTTCACGATACAGGAGAAAATCCTAGTGTGAGGGTAAAAAATTTTTAAAGAAAAAAGAATTAAAAAAAAGAATTGTTATCATCATCATCAGCTCCATTAAGCGCGAGATTGGCGAGCAGGTTGCAACCGCAGTTTTTTTAAACTTTTTATACAATTGACATCAATAAAATGATGTTGCCCATCTCTTGGTTCAATTTCACTGTATCGCTTCTTATGACAGCCGTGGGATGATAGGTAACGAAAATTCTTACACCGCCACTACACACAGACCGCCATGTGTCATCATCATTTGAAAAGGTGCATTTAAAAAAAAAGTTGATCAGTTTCTAAAGTATAATGAAAACACATATGACAATACCTGGTTCAGAAGAAGTGAAATTGCTCACAGCTAAGCAACTCCTTCTATTCATTGAAGACATAGGGCTAAGCAGTGAACTATAGCAGCGATCACAATAGATCGTTTCGGTCGCAGTGATACTGGTCTCTTTCCCTAGACCTGCATAACTGCTCGCACATAAATAAAAAATTAAAAACAATATCTGGTTTTCTCTTCAATTTCTTTGCACATTTTGTAACTTCTGTTCTTTCTATCTTCTATTTTTAGGAATATCTGTAGAATGGTTTATTTATTCCTAATGTAATTAATATAAATTTTTACCAATATTTCAGAAAGAAACAACCCTTACATTTTCCTAACAAATTAACTTCACCACCATGAAATTGTTAAATATTTCACCATTGGCACCTCTTTGGTGGAGACTTTCTGCCACCAAGTCACAAGTCAATGACAACGGTGTCTGCAAATTGTTACCTTTACAATTATAGCCAGTTAAAAGCACACTGCTAAACATAGGCCACCCCATAATTTACCTCATATGGAGTACTTTTTGTGGTAGACATAAAAGGATTGGTGAATTTCCAAATGTGAAGCAAAAGTAGATTCATCCCGATCTGTGGAGTGATACAGCAATAATTGCACTTGTTTTAATTAAATTTTGACGAACATGCAATTTTGTTATCATCATCGTACGAGATATATTCAATTAAAATAATTTTGACACATTTCGTTCATCTTACTGGAATTACATGTATGTATTTGTTTCGCCCTGTTTCGTCAATCACTTTATTAAGTATACTGATTGACAATCAGTGACAATCGCTTTGTTGAAACAGGGGCTTTGTACGCGCTTTTAATGAAATTAGCGTTTGTGGATTCTAGCCCGTCATTTAAATACTTTCCTGAAAACGACAACTCTTCACTCACTTGTCGTACTTCTTCATCATCATCGGCCTATAAAAGGTTATAGCTAGACATGAGACGCTCGATAGGCGCCGTACCAGATCATTCGCATTTAGACACTGCTGCCTGACGCCCGTCTGAGTACTTTAAAATCTGGCCTAAAAAGGTTGCTTATTCCATAATATGTCGGAAGCCATTTTGTGGTATTTCTCCATGGGTGGCGAAAAGCACCCACAGGACGAAATGGGGTGAGAGATTCTCTTACGCCGCGCCGCCTCTTCCCGTCGAGCCATCACGGCTCTTACTCACAGTAAGCAAAAATATCTGATTATTTTTTAACACAATGCAATATAATATGCAAACTCCAATTACATTTTGCATCCCGTTGATTAACGAACAAGGGAGGCGCATTTTTAAAGGCATATATACCCGGTTATAGCTTAAAATCGTTTTTTATGTCATACAGTGTTAATATTATTCCATTTAGTTGATGATTTGTCTCCTTTTGGTTCAGGAAATCTATCTAGATAGGTATCATCCATTTGCCAATTTCCGCCTACCCAGTCTACTTGGTACTTAGACTTAGGAATTAGAATATCGGCTACTGCCATAATTACATGCGAAAGGAATTTTTAAAGCGAAATGAAAACATTTGGCCAAACATACATATTATTAGAGCCGTGGTAGCTCAGATGGTTAACGCTCGCTGTAAATATAACAGAACGCGAGTAACTCGGGTTCGATCCCCGCCGGCACCAATGAAATTGTTAATTGCAATTTTAATTGCTGATTTACCACGTGCTCGGCGGTGAAGGAAAACATCGTGAGAAAACCTGCATGTCTGAGGAATAAGAAAAAAAATATTTCAAAGACATGTGAAATTCGCCAACACGCATTGGGGCAGCGTCGTGGACGCTTCCTTGCCCTAAAACCCTCTCAGAAATGAGGGGAGGCCTGTGCCCAGCAGTGGGACGTATATAGGCTGTACTTTACTTTTACATATTATTAACATATCGCATAACACCTAACTCTATCACATAACTTTATATTGAGACAGATATATAACTTTTTGCACTACAGTCTATATTCCTTGACTCTTGATCCTGTAATCGTGTTTAGATGTGGTTGGCTTGTGGAGAATATAAGAGATGTATATTAATGCGATCCATGGTTGGACAGGATTCGGTTACGGCGGCGGCTCGTATGGCGGCAACTATGGCGGCTCGTACGGCGGCGGCGGCGGCGGCGGCGGTGGCGGCCCCGACTGGTGGGGTAACGACTCGTAAGCCCGCTCCGTTCCGTCGCACCGCGACCACGCGCCACCGCTACCACCGCGGTCACCGCGTGCTACTCACTCGTCTTCTACTAATCGGACTCCAATTGACCCGTGACTAGGGCCGGCATTCAGAGACAACCGAATCATAAATCGAAACTCCACCCACACAATATCAAAATTTGTATAACCATAGCATGGTCTAGACTCAAATTTTGACAGCTTAAACCCGAGATTATGAACTCAAATTTCAGAATGTTAAAAATTGAGTCTAGATCATACTATGGTTACTCCAATCTTAATGTTGTGGTGTTTGAGCTCAAGCTCGATTGTCTCTGAAAACGAGCCTAAAACTTAAAGTATTAAGTACGATTCAGACATGACGAAATCTGAGCGTGGTAACACGTTTTACAATGCATTATAGAAATGCTTATAAATATCCATAGTTGCATGCAGTTATATATCTATATGTCCATTTGGGTGCTAACGTTTGCGCTCAGATTACCACTTTCCTATCAATTTTGTGTATTGTGGACTGACGCGTTGTTATGCGTGAGGATTTCAGCGTATTTTATGTATTGCGCACACGTCTTATGCGGTACCATCTGCGCCGATACGCTGCGTAAGGTCTGAAGCGTACTTTAATTGTAAGCGGTGCGACAGACACGTTCATGCGTACGGCGGCCCGCGGGCGCTGAATCTCAAGCCTGCTGCCCTCGGGCTCTTCGCCTGTGTATTAAATATATTCTCTTCTTAATATCGTTTCCTCTTGTCCTCCCGTCGTGCTTCACAAACGAACGCGAGTCATACTCGCGATCAACGCTCATAGCGTAAATTGGTCACACGTTCCCGTCTGCGTCATGACACGCGCACGTATTTTGTAATTTTGTTCTCAGTGATGATTATGTGAGAGTAGACAATTTTTAAAGAAATATTTTTAATGTTTGAACTGTATCGTGAATTCGTTAACGAATGATGTAACTGTGTCTTCGATTTAATGTGTAATCTATTTTCTGATGGACTCTATCACTCTGACGCTGGAATTTTGAAGCATTTACGCACTCTTAAAAATTGTAGCTGTCGAATGCGGTAGAAATAGTTTTTGTGAAGTACCGATACAGTATCATAGTGGATAATGGTAATAACTAAATTTTGTCAGTAGATATCCCATTATTGTAACATCTGCCAACAACATGATCAATAATTTGAATGTGAATTTATCAATAAAATTAAGAATCGGAATTATTTGATTTTTATTTTCTATCCGCATAATTTCCTAGCCGATTTCTATTAACAAGTCAAATAACGGAAGTTGTAAACTGCATAGAACATTTTTGATTTAGAGCACAATAACTTTGGAAATAAAGCTAGCTTATACGAGCGTCGGATGACGTTCCGGTGCCTTCGGCTTCCTCTTCCATACTGTCCGAGCATTCAGTTATGCAAGTTTAGGAACGAATTACGTATTTTAATACATATTATTGTAAAGTTCGTGTTGAGATGATATCGATTAGCGTCGCCAAGTCCATCGAGCTTTTGCTCATTCTTAGCAGTTTGTTTAATTTCGGCCTTTGAGTATTAAACCACAGGAAGCGGCATCGCAAGACATACCCCTGTGTAAAAGGTATGAGAGTCCGACCCATAACTTAAAACTAGTTGTGGCGCGTCGTGCCGCAGGTGATCGTGCCAGTCAATCGAGCTCCGGCAAAAATGCCAAATTGAAGTGTATTTTCATGCAAAAGACACTCAAAGTCATATCTACAAAACGACAACGTGACTTTTCTACACCTGTTCGCTCGACAGTGGTACAAATGTGACAGCTAACTTAAAAAAAAAGGTTTACTAAACCTGGAATTAGTAGGCAGTGATGGCAGCTAAAGAATAAAATACATTAATTAAAGTTAATTAACAAATATTGTATATGTTATGTATAATTATAAATAATTATAAGTGACCTAATACAAAAATAACAAATATTGAAATATTTGTTATTTTTGTATTAGGTCACTTGAGTACGTAAATATTTAGATTTACCTTTTTGTAAGTAAAACATAAAAAATACGTAGCATTTCATTTTTTATTGCCCTCAAATGGGTCTAATTTGTCCCTTTTTCTGTGTAGAACTTTTTTAGTAGCAACACTTATGAAATGTCAGAATTCTACGGAATGAAAAATCAAAGTTTAAATACATCTAAGTGAGTACCCCTTATACCTATTTCCTATTCACAAGGGTTGATTTTACATATTTCCAAGAGATCTTAAGCGGCAGACTTGATTGCAGCTTGTAGAAATCATGAATCTTGGATACCTAAACGCACTACCTTTTGCTTCGAACATTTTGATAAATCATATTTAATACCCCAAGCAATCAATAAAACTTTGCACTTCTTGAAAATATTTTAGAATTTAGATAAGTTTCCAATAATGACTTTTTATATTTACGCCAACACTACACATAAAAGAAACTAATGTAATGGATTTTATCGCGTTTAATTTAGACTTTTTAATTCTCGGAGTTTCGGGGGCTTTACAACACGACCTGCGGCACAATATCGATCGTATCTAAGCGAATAGACAGTACACCAAAGAAAGTTAAACTAAAAAGAGGCTTCGAAATAAAAAGCAATAGCATAAAAAGGCTTCAATCGCAGTCATCATCATCATTACAGCCCTTCACAAGTCCACTGCTGAACATAGGCCTCCCCCAAGTAACGCCACAAAGCACGGCCTGAGCCACCTGCATCCATCGACTTCCTGCAAGTCTTACCAGGTCGTCACTCCATCTAGTGGGGGGTAGGCATGTCGATCTAAAATCGATTGATCGAAAAATCGATTCTTTGGAGTAAAATTATCGATTTTTTAGATCGATTCGAAGCACCGAAACGATTCACTGAATCGATCCAAAAACCTATTGAATCGGACCGATTCATTTGATTCAAGAACTAGCTAAAATTCCCAAACTGACTGGGGTAAGATACCACAGTTTTTAAATTTTTTGCTGTTGGGGGACGCAAAAACAACCGGTCGTACTTGGTTGATAATTTGAAAGCAATATATATTTGAATAAAATAAATGTTTATGAACGCATCCAACAATATCGAAAAGTTGTCATTTCATTTTCATTTCTAAAATTCTTAAGCCCACTTTCCACTAAGGGATATAATGTAATTTAATATTACATCTCGAGATATAAATTAATATCGCTCATCGTACTGTTGCATGAATAAGTCAACTAGCGCCATCTAGTGTCAGGAACGAGAGCGAGGGGAGCATTGAGAAAATGACATCACAAATCGCTCAACTGACAGCGCTCCTCGATCGCTCTGTACCTTCCGCGTGTTTACTTGAACATTCTGGATATTTCTTTGCTAATTCAAATATATAGGCGCTGCAAGATGCGATCGAGGCAGTGTTGATTTGGGCGAAACAAGCGAAGCTTCGGAGTGGAATTAAGTGAATTAGTGTGTTTAAATTATTAGTGTTTTAACTTTAATTGTGTAAAGTAAATTAAAGTGTTAATTTAGGTAATTTTATCGGCAATTTTTATTGTCACGAACCTCAAGCTCGTAACAGTACTTTTAAATAGAACCGTTTCCACTGAGGTGTAATATATATTACATCCCAAACTACAAATATTTCTTCGATCGACCGAGCGATATTTTCATATTATTGTGGGCGGTGGAAGGAAAAGGGGAGATCTCCCGCCGGGCAAGGTGTTCTGCCCGGGGAGCGGCCAACACTCCGTGTGATAGTTCGGAGATATTCTATATATATTGTTTATGATTCGGAATTTTGATAGCGTGATTTAGGCTTCGGTGTGTTTCGCTTGCGGCGCGACGACAGCGCCGCCACATCACCCCCTACTCAGACCGGAGGTCGATAGTGCAGCCTCGTTGCCGACGAATGTGCAAGTGCCAGGAGGTTGCCTTGTAGTTTGCGGTGAGTCGAGAAGAAGGCAAGTAATCTGCGAGAGTGCCGTGAAGCAGAGGCGAGCAGTAAGGCTCAGAGCCGTGCCGAACAATGTATAGCGCAGAGAGTAGCTTGAAGGAACAGGAAGCTTTCTTATTCCAGTGCTGCGATGAACCTTGTGAAGCTAGCTGGCTTGCAGGATATGAAGACTGCAGACGACATCTGCTCGGGAGCGAATGAGTAGGGTATCCTATGACGATGATGAAGCTTGAAGTTTCCGAAGATTGTTGGTTGCGTGTTCAGATAACGTCGGATTGTCACCACTGTGGCCGAGGAAGGAAAAGGGGAGATCTCCCACCGGGCAAGGTGTTATGCCCGGGGAGCGGCCAACACTCCGTGTGATAGCTCGGAGATGTTCTATATATACTGTTTATGATTCGGAATGTTGATAGCGTGGATAAAGGCTTCGGTGTGTTTTCGCTTGCGGCGCGACGACAGCGCCGCTACATTATATTTCACCTTCTGTACTATAATATAATATAATATTATAGCTGTGAACCTGTTTGAACTGTAAACTTGTGAATTTACATTATTTAAGTACAGACAGAGTACTTTTTAAATACCTAGATACTATAAAAATTATTATACCGTACGTTGAAGTTTATAGAGGGTTTTATTATTGTGTTTCAATATTGTGTTCGTGTAGCATTCATTTCAATATGATAAATAGTGAGTTATTAGATTGAAACAGATTTATCGAGAAATGTACGTTGCAGTTTGCACTTTTGTAAAAGTATTGTTGTTGTTTTTAGCCTAAAATGTCAAATGAAAGTGTTACGTGGAATCACTTTGTAAAAAAAGGGATCGAGTGGAGTATGTGCGAACCACTCCTAACACAAGCGTTTCAAGCTTACCAGGAGTGGTTAAAAGGAATATTAGTAATGTCAATCAATAAGATTACTAATATTTTATTTAAAAAAATATTACAGTTTAGAAGTTAAAGAAAAAAAAAAACGAAAATTCTTGAAATTTCATGTTTGAAAATGTCGCGATTAATCGAAAATCGATCTTTTATTCAAGATACAAGTACCTTCGATTCAAATCGATTCAGAGATCGATTTTTTTAAGAGTGAATCGATATGCCTAGTGGGGGGTCGCCCTTATACTACGCCTACCGGTACGAGGCTGCCACTCGAGAACATTTCTTCCCCATCGGTTATCGGTTCTTCGAGCTATTTGGCCGACCCATTGCCACTTCAGCTTACTAATCCGTTGGGCTATGTCGGTCACTCTGGTTTTACTGCGGATATCCTCATTTCTGAGTCTATCACGCAGAGAAACTCCGAGCATAGCCCTCTCCATAGCTCGCTGAGCGACCTTGAGCGTCCTCATACGGCCAGCAGTGAAGGACCATGTCTCAGATCCGTAAGTCATCACTGGCAAAACGCACTGGTTATACACTTTAGTTTGCAGAGATTGAGGTATAACTGACGAGAAGATGTGTCGTAATTTCCCGGACGCTGCCCAGCCGAGTTGAATCCGTCGATTGACCTCTCGGTCGAAGTTGGACTTACCTAGTCGGACTATTTGTCCCAGGTAAACGTACTCGTCAACAACTTCGAGCATAGTGCTCCCAACAACTACCGGCATAGGTGTGACATGGACATTAAACATGATCTTTGTTATGTCCATGTTCATCTTAAGACCTATCCGTTGGGAGACACCATTGAGGTCATGGAGCATAGTGCTAAGGTCCTCCAGCGATTCTGCCATAAGGACTATATCGTCGGCAAATCGAAGGTGAGTGATGTACTCGCCATTGATGTTAATACCGTATCCTTTCCAGTCCAGTAGCTTAAAAACGTTTTCCAACGCAGCGGTGAAGAGTTTCGGGGATATAACATCACCCTGTCTTACACCTCTCTGCAGTTGGATAGGTTTCGAACTCTGGTTCTGTACTCGGATACTTCAGCACTTCGATATACCGACAGTCAACTTGGCACCGCTGAAGGGACTGTAGCACCGCCCAAATTTCGACGGAATCAAGGGCTTTCTCATAGGCCACATATGCCAGGCAAAGTGGCAGATTGTACTCTTCGGTCTTCTGTACAATCTGCCGCAGGGTATGTATGTGGTCTATGGTACTGAAGCCTTTTCGGAAACCGGCTTGTTCGGGAGGCTGGGAGTCGTCGAGTCTGCGTGCGAGACGATTCGTAATGACTCGAAAATAGCATGTAGACGCGGCTCAGAAGGGAAATCGGTCTGTAGTTCTTTAAGAGAGCGTTGTCGCCTTTCTTTTTTTTTTTCAATTTATTGGGTAAACAAACAACATCACAATAACAAATGGTTATAATAGTGTTAACCTATACATTATTGACAATTGTGACATCCACACCGTTTACCACGAGCATTATGAACAAATTGTTTTTACAGGTTGAGAGTTTTATTCATCTGTACATTTTTCACTGTTGTGTGTAGTATACAGTGTCATGCAGTTCCTTAATTACTAAGTTTCTGTAAACGCTTACACTATTTACAAAAATATCAATATGACTGAAGTTGCGGTTATAAGAATTTAGTATACGACGAATAGGTGCACGCATGCCTGCGTTAGTGCGTGATGTTGGTGTGGCAAATAGGTGTTTCGAACGACAGGCTCGCATGTACGATCTAGTAGGCACTCTATAGTTAATATTATTGACAATATCAGAGCAGTCGTACCTACTATGGCAAATGTCATACAAAAGCATGGCTTGCATTTGTATTCTCCTAGACTTCAAGTCTAAGAGTTTAGTTAGTTAATATCTTTGCAGTAGCTGGTGGTATGACTGATAGTTATATAACATATACAACACATATACAACATTTATAGTGCAAACAACGTAGAAATTTCTTTTGCACTCTTTCTAAGCTATCTGAGTATTTTATATACAAAGGATCCCAAATACAAACAGCATATTCTAATTATGAACGGATTAAGGTCTTATAAATATATAAATATGTATTAGGACGTACGAAGTCATTACTGGCTCGGAGTACAAAACCATACATTTTATAAGCCCTACTACATATGTTATCAACATGTGCATCAAGTGTTAACTTAGTATCCAATGTGACTCCAAGATCGCGAATAGTTTGTACTCTGGTAAGATTGTGGCCGCCTATGGAATAATTACGTGTACTCCACGCTCATTTTTTAGTAAATGTAATAACTTTACATTTATTGAGACTTAGTTGTAGTTTGTTAATGCTACAGTAATTGTTAAATCTATTCAGGTCCTCCTGAAACTCGATGTGATCATTAGAATTATGTTTAGTTCGATAAATTTTTAGGTCATCTGCTATAATAAGAAATTACAATGCTGAAAGCAATTATTTATATCATTAATAAACAGAATGAATAATAAAGGGCCAAGGATAGATCCTTGTGGCACACCAGACGTTATAATAACCGTACTTGATTCATATCCATTGATGACCACTTTTTGTGTTCTGTTTGTAATATACGACTTAAACCACCTCCAAAGATTTCTTAAAGAACAAGACCACCCCGCTTCTGCTCCACGTCTCCGGAGTAGTGCCACCATGGAGGACGGAATTGAAGAGCTTCTGAAGGACTTCAAGTACCGGTGTTCCACACGCTTTCAGAAGCTCCGCTGTAATTCCATCCTTGCCCGGGGCCTTGCCGTTTTTAAGGTGGTGGAGAGCCATTCTAATCTCGCTCAGACTGACGTCCGGGATATCATCGGAATAGTGTCGGATAAGACTTGCTCTTGGATCGTTACTCACACTTGCGTCTGGCTCCAACGATGATGTGTACAGCTACCCATAGAACCTCACAATCTCACTCAGAATCTCAGGTGTCCCGGCAACGATGTTGCCACACTCAGTCTTCAGCTTTGACAGTTGGCTCTTTCGGGCAGACAGATCTCTGGCAAAGACTGGAGCCCTGGTTCCGCTCGATCGCTTCTTTAATACGAGCAGTACTAAAGTTGCGTAAGTCTCGCCGCATGCATTTGGAGATCTGTCTGTTCAGTTGCCTGTGTGCTGTCAAATCTGTTGACGATTGTAGCCTCATCTCCCGTCTAACAGCCATGAGATTAAGAGTGTGATCGGAGAGTTTTTGTGTTCTTCTGCGGCGGGTCTTGCAGAACTTAGCTCCGACCGCATGGACAGTTTCCACGAGCTTGTCATTCATATCGTCCACTGCATTGAAATCTTCTAGGCACTGAAAGCGGTTACGTAACTCAAGCTGGAAGGTTTCGGGATTCTGGATTAGAGCACGAGGGGGGCAGAGCGTTGACTTCATTAGACGAGACCTCTCCTACTTAACGGTTAGGTTCAGTGTGCCTCTAACCATTCGGTAATCGCTGCCAGTTTTCACCCTTGCGATCACTGAGACATCACTGAACAGTTGGTGTCTGCTCGTCATAATGAAGTCAATCTCATTTTTTGTCGAACCGTCGGGGCTCGACCATGACCACTTCCTGTGGGGCCGCTTCTGGAAGAAAGAGTTCATCATAAAGAGTCCCTCTTTCTGCATAAAGTCGGCCAGCTGCTGGCCTCTTCGGTTCCGTTGCCCTACTCCAAATTTCCCTACCTTCAGCTCACCGCTTTCTCTTGTGCCTAGTTTTGCGTTGAAGTCTCCCATCAACACCGTGTAGTGGGTTTTGGAGGAATGCATGGCTCTGGAAATATCCTCATACATTTCCTCCACCTCCTCATCGGGTTGTGCCGAGGTTGGTGCGTAAACCTGTATGACCTTCAGCGAATACCGTTTGGTGATTCTGAGTATCAGGTACGCGACCCTCGTCGATACACTCCCAATCTTTACAACGTTGTTGACGAGAGACTTGTGGACGATAAATCCGACACCTCCTTGGGACAGATGGTCGCCCTCCCGGTGGTAGAACAAGTTGACGGACTCGAGGATTGCCGTATCCTCCCCCTCTCTTCGGACCTCAGATAATCCAATAATATGCCAGCGCAACTTGTCTACCTCTTCTTCCAGCTCCAGTATCTTCTCGTCAGTCCTCAGAGTGCGTGCGTTATATGTTGCCAGGTCGAGTCGTCGTAGGTGGCAACCGAACCTCCACCGGAGATTCTTAGCACCCCCTGCCCCGCCATTACCATGGTCGCCACCGTAGCCAGGAATAGTGAGGGCCGCCGGGGACTGGGGGCCGTCTGTTTGCGTCGCTATTCAATCGCAGTAACGGTATTTGAAAAAAAGTTGCAATTTTGCAGGAAATACTAGATTCGCTGATAGAGACATCTTTGATAAATAAAGAAAACAAACAGGGCCTAGAGAAGGTAGGAACTGAAGAAAGCGAACTTTTAAAGAGAATTCCTTAAAAGTAAGACTGGAAAACTGCCCAGAAATAAATATTCCATAGAGTTAATATGTTTCGCCCTAACACTTATTTAAAGCCTATCACTATGTACGTAAAAATTTTGGAATATGTTTGCCTGCACCACGGACGATGACTAAGTGGTACAAAAACAAACTTACGGATTCTCATCTGAATGATGTAATAAGGATAGCATGTAGCGACAAGCCAGATCGTGAAAAAGTTTTAAAAAAGTGTTCGTAGTATTAAAAATCGCATTAAAACATATAAACACCTTTGTTGAAACTTCTTTTTTCATAAATAAAGTAAATAAATCGTTAACTTGGAATTACGTTTTAATTTAACTTTTGCTTGCGGCCCTTGACACCATGACTGAAACGTGTTTCATGCTGCATTCATCTAAAAAGTTTGTGTAGTTGGCGAAGCAGAATAATATGAAAGTGTCGTGAGAGACAAAAATTTATTAGAATTAAACAGCTCCGCTTATTTAGGATGAGCACAATCCAATAGTTGCTTAAAAACCAAAAATAAATTGGAAGTGGTTTTTGACTAAGCTGAACATCAATAGTGTCAGCGAAATTGCTGGCGACAAGATAGACGTTATCCAGATCAAGTCCCGGATTTCAATCTGAACGAGATTAGAATTAAGCTATCCTTCAGCATCTTAAAAACGGCAAGGTACCTGGTGAAGACATAATTGCAAAAGGACTGTTCCAAGTCAGTGGATAATGGGTACATATTAATCCTTCTATAGGTCCTTCAGAAGCTATTAAATTTTGTTCTTCCATTTGGTACTAAGTCAAAGGCGTGGGAAAACAGCAAAATATCATGTATTTAAAAAAAACGATAACTACCTTCATCACCATTATCATCATTGCAGCCCTTCACAAGTCCACTTCTGAACATAGGCCTCCGTCAAGGAATACCACAAAGCACGGTCCTGAGCCACATGCATCCACCGACGATGTGTCGCAATCTCCCAAACGTTGCCCTGCCGAGTTGAATCCGTCAATTGACCTCTCGGTTGTAGGTGAGTGATGCTCGCCATTGATGTTAATATCTTCCAGTTCAGTAGCTTGAAAACGTCTTCCAATGCAGCGGTGAAGAGTTTCGGGGATATAACGTCACCCTGCCTTACACTTATCTGCAGTTGGATAGGTTTCGTACTCTGGTTCTGTACTTGGATAGCCATCGTAGCTCTACTGTACAAACACTTCAGCACTTCTATATATATCGACAGTACATTTGGCACCGCTGAAAGGACTGTAGCACCGCCCAAATTTCGACGGAATCAAAGGCGTTTTCATAGTCCACATACGCAAGGCAAAGTGGCAGATTGTACGCTTTCGGTCTTCTGTACAATATGCCGCAGGGTACGTATGTGGTCTATGGTACCTACTGAAGCCTTTTCGGAAACGGGCTTGTATGAGAGGCCGGATGTCGTCGAATCTGCGTGCGGGATGATTCGTAATGACTCTCGAAAACAGCACGTAGACGCGGCTCAGAAGGGAAATCGGTCTGTAGTTCTTAAGGAGAGGTTAAGTACCGGTTTTCCACCCGCTTTCAGAAACTCCGCTGTAATTCCATTCTCGCCTGGGGCCTTGCTGTTTTTAAAGTACTGGAGAGTCCTAATTTCGCTCAGACTGACGTCCGGGATACCATCGAATAATGCCCGTATAAAGAACTTCAGCTGATTTCTCTTCTAAACTGCATCATCGGTCATAAAGAAATGATTTTCATGGAGACTCAATGACGTCTAGTCTCTAAAATACGCTGATTTGAAACCTTGCACTATGCTAAGTCTAACAACGATTTAAACATTAGAAAAAGATGTGTTCATATCAAATGTATACTGGGGTTGTTAGGAAAGCACTAGTTATTGAAGAATATGTCTGTTACAAATATGGAAGGAAAATATGATGTTCATAGATTTCATATAACAAATATTGTTTATATCTTCATCCACTAGAAACCCAGTGCAAGGGTACATATTTTGTAAGTTAATAACCCTTAAAAGTGAATGATAATTTTAATGATTTTAATATGGGCGCTATCATATTAACAATTTAGATCGTCCTGAGTGTTTTAGTGTATTTTCATGTGCGACAGAAATTAACCCACTAGGCAAGTCCACCTGCGACCAAGTAGTCAACCGACGAATAGAACTCGATCGTGAAGTGCGTGTTCTCAGCAATGGCCTATGGAACCGAGATATGGTTCTTTACTTTTGGATAAATAAAAAATCTTAAAGTGGTTCCGAAAACTATGGAGAGGGGTGTGCTCGGAGTTACTTTGTGTAACAGAATTCGTATCGAAGAAATCCGTAGCAGGACCGGGATTACAGACATGGTTCAAGGTATCAGTAAAGAATGCGCAAAGGGCCGGCCGTAGCTCGAAGAACCGACAAGCTATGGAAAAGAAAAGTTTCCGAACGGCAGCTTTCTGGTTCCTGGTAAGCGAAGCGAGGTGACCCCCCACTAACGTTGAACGACCAGGTAAAAGGATGTTGATGTATTTGGGTGGCTCAAGACCGTGAGAGTAGCTAGGGGAGGTCTATGTTCAGCTGTTGACTTGTGACTGTGTACTGTGAACCAAATACAATTATGGAAAATAATTATTCGTCGTCAGGGAGCCTCGAAAAATTTATCTTGCCCACACCAAATCTAGGTCCTGCTCCTCCCCTGTAACCAAACGCCAGATATTTGAGATCAAAATGGCCAGGTCGAGAAAACGCCAATTTCATATGTAAGGACCTAATATAATACAACCGCGTACCAAAACTTGATTTCCCGCACTGGAAAAGTATTTACATGGCCTAGGTAAATAATTAGGGCTAATATTCTTACGCTCGTTACTTGGACCAAGGTGAACTTATTTGTACGCAGATGGTCACATTGTCGTTGTCATTTTAAAGTTGCATTTTAAATAAAAGTTTTTTGTTTTAGTGTATCTATAAGTATATACACAAAAAAAGCCCCAGTGCTGTAATTCTTTAGTTTTTTTTAGTTTACTTTAGTTTTTATATTCGTAGATTGGTTTATCCATTTCTAATTTAATTATATAAAATACAACTAACATTTCAGAAGGAAACATTAATTTCTTCATTATAATAAAAATATTAATTAATTTGCAACCTTCCGCTAACTAAATACAATGATGTGTCTTACCTGGATTGAAAAGCACCTCCCGCCTCCCTCAATTGCGTGTAAAAGTAGTGGTGCTGGGACCAGTGGTGACGGAGTTAGTGCATGCAATTGAGGGAGGGCGGGAGGTGCTCTTCAATCCAGGTAAGACACGTCATTGTATTTAGTTAGCGGAAGGTTGCGAATTAATTAATATTTTTATTATAATTGATTTCCGCAAAGTAACGCCTGATTCTATCAATTTCTTCATTTTTCAAACAAATTAGCATCTCCTGTAGGAAATCTGAAAACTATTTCACCTCGTTTCTAAATGGCGCTCCCCTGGTGGCAGAAATAGTCGTGGATGCTCTGAGTCGGCAAGTTTATCCATGCGTAATTTGTTTTTTTTTATTTAATTTATTGTATATATATTTTTTGCTTATTATAAGCCAGTGCTCGACTACCATCCCACATGGTGGTAAGTGGTGATGAAGCTGTAGATGGTACATCGCATTTTCTTAGTGTAACAAAAGCATATTCACTCTTGCCAAAACTTGTGTTTAAAACAAATTCATTAATTGACGACATAATATGAGCAATTCCTACATAGTTTGTAGACAACGTTTTCGTGTTTATGCTACAGTGGTGTAAGGTAGTTTTAGTCACCGACTCTGTCAACAGTTGTAGGCAGTGAATTGTGATTCCAGGTAAATCAAGGTTATCCTAAAGGAGTGACTGATACTGATTTCTGTGTTCTTGTTTCTGGGTCGAGGAACACAAAAATGTCATTTTTTTAAATATAGGTCGCCACTGTTCGAGTCCACCGACTATTCAGTGCTCTGCTGACTTAATAAAACTACCGTCAAGGAAATATTGTCGTAAACATATTGCTAAGTATAATATGAGTTTTATGACGTAAGTATTTTAAAATAGAAACAGGAAATTTGTGAAAAGTTAAGAGTCAAAGCAGGTGATAAATCATACATAAGTATACATATTAACAGTAACTGTTTATTGAAATAAGTATTTGTTTATCTTAAGCCTATGCTTATTTATTTTGTAAAAACTGATTTTTCAACAAATATTCCAATTAAAAGTAATCGTTTGTGTTATTAAGCAAAACAACATTATAATTAATTATGGCGCAGAATAAATATATTAGAATTATTAAATATACTATCCAAAGTCTACTTCTGATCATAGGCCTTTTGCGATATCAATTTATATTGTCACAAGCATGGTTGACATCCTGAGTCATCTCCATCCATCGAGTACTTGCGTGTTACGTCAGATCACTACACATCACTCACTCCATCTAGCGTAAGATCGCCTGATTTTCTTGGTCGATCAGCCCACTGACCTCTATATATACACTTGTATATATATAGAGGTCAGTGGATCGGCCTGACAATCTCTGAAAATCTTGGCACTAATATAATGTTTAACGATCTCATTTAGTGTTTCTAAACGGGAACTTGCTTTTGTTCGAAAAAACTACTTATACAAATAAATAAAATTAAATCGTCTGTAATTTAAAAATAACAGCTTTTTACTTAATAGGTATGCAAGTATCTACGGATAACATTTAAAAAAATTGTCTGTCTGTACTGGTTAATCTTCGAAATGGCTGGACTGATTTTGACGGGACTTTCACTGGCAGATAGCTGATAGGTATTATGAGAAATAACTTAGGCTTATATTTATTTTAGAAAAATAATGAGCGCACCGCGCATAAAAATCCTAAATTACACGCGGGCGAAATCGCGAAGAACAGCTAGTTTTGATCTAAGAAGCTAGTACTCAAACAACCCAGATTGGTGAACTGCTTTTTGCACTTACTTCATGACAATGCCCGGTCACATACTGCATAACAGACCTTGGCAAAATTAGAAGAGCTAAAAGTGTAGAGACCTTTTCTCATCCAACATATGATGCAGACCTAGCCCCAACAGACTTGCACTTTTTTCGAAAATTAGTAAAGTCTTTAAAAGTTTTTCCTTTTAAAAGGACGGCAACTCACTTACAATTTCCCTGGTGTTGCAATTGTTCATGGGCGATGGTTTACACTTACTATCAGGAAAACTTGATTTACCTAATGTGGGAGAAACAACGGGGTGGAAAGCTAGTAAAATATAAAATCTAGTAGGTAAATATAATCGTGGACTGCTCAGACACAAACAGAACAGGCCGGTGGGAGGGGGGACAGTTTCATAGTTAGCCTAGGACTGTCGGAACTCTAAATCAGGCACTGCCTATAACACAATAAATTACAGCCACGTACCTATAAGTATTATATGAAATCGATTTTTGTACAGCAGACTTCTATAACGAGGGCATCAACACATCTGCCCATGAAATGACAACAATGTATTAATAGCCTTGGCAAATATTTTAATTAATTATAGCTTTTGTGTAACCAATTTTATATTTCAATTTTTCAGCAATTTTGTGGACAAAGTCAGACAAAAAAAAAACATTAGTAAGTACTCTATGATATATCATGTTAAACTAATTAACTAGAAAAAAATGATTTACTAAATATTTCTTGTAACATGGCTACCACTGTAAAGTGTAGCCTGTTGTTGAATTTCAGCTGGCTACGAAACTATTCTGTGAGCTCTACTCGACAATATTCCTAAAGCATTAAACCTTACTCCTTATTCTAGCACCTTTACCTATCGAAGGGAAAATTTGCGAAAGATTAAGCAGTAGCTACATGCTTTTTTACGTATCTGTCTTTGATGAAGATTCTTTTAATATATTTTTTTTCTAAAATTAAGTGAACAAAGTACTTTCTACTTAACTCCCTTCTTAAATGTAAACCTACGCCTAAATTAGAAAAATAAAAGAATATTCATATTACTTTTTGAACGCTTTACAAGTATGATATTTATGCCAAGCATTATGTTTCTATTCTTTATTTAATTTCTATACATCTGCATCTTTTAAAAATTTTATTAATTTATCTCATCGATTACATCCGTAATGGCCAACGGCTCATTGAATACGTCTTTTTGTGGCGCCTTTTTATTTGGAGATCGCGTCTAGAGCGAGCGGGACCCCGTCGAGAAGGCATCCACGGAATGCCTAAAAGGTGACTCGTGGATAAATTACGGGCATTTCTTCCATTTTAACGATTCCCTTTATTATTTAATTTATTTTTATTTTATGTTACACATTTGCCTTGTAACAATGTTTGTTTTTCGGGTTTCATTAGCATAAAGCTCACGCTGGGGTAAAAAAAATAGTGGTGCAGCCATTTTGATTTTTCGATAGGCCTAATCTTATGACGTCTGTTACATTATGGGATACACGTGTCTAATAAAAGAAATAGCGGGATGTCTCAATTCTATAGCAATTTGTAGGTTTTTATCGCATCTCGCTTGTGACATAATAAAACAATTAATTTATTATCGCCGTGCCAGATGATTTCGATCAGTTTATCGGCGGCGCCCGCGGCATGACGTTAATAGTTTTATGTAAGAGGTAATTTTTATTAATTGGTCTTTGATGAAGTAGATGAGGCGCTCGTTTACGTTAATCATGAGTATCAGGGTAGGTACCGTTACTACAATACCTATTTATTCATCAACAAATATCCAATAAAACTTTTATTTGTGTTTTTAGTAGTGGTTATAGTAACATGCCGCACATATCAATGAAAGTTTATTAATTTTAAGGTGACAAAGTCACGCTGCAGCTATATCATGGCTGCATCACGATTGGGTTGGCTCTACTGGAGAACGACCACACTCTCAATGAATATCAGCGTAAAATAGCAGCATAACGCTGCTGTGTTTCGTTGTAGGTATGTTTAGTGTTGAGAACCGGCCACTCTCTTTACTGGTAAGAGGTATTCCGTCTTAATCCACAGGGATGATTAAGTGAAAACGCATCTGCATTTTGATTCTTAATTGAGGATAAATGTAGATGTCTATGGGCCACAGCATCCACTTACCATCAGGTGGATTGTGGCTCGTTTATCATCTTTATTCTTTAAAAATATCAATTGTAGGAATAAAAATTTGCGCTTAAAAAGAAAGCTGTCTGTAATGAATTAAAAAAAAAACTTGGATATACGCATCCATGTACAAGAGAGAAGCTGTACTTAATTTCATGATTAAAAAGTTTCTTTTTTAATTTCAATGCAATTTTCTTTGTAATAACGCTTTTCTATCTTACTCACGTAACCAAATTTTGAGAAAGTGTTAGAAACCATTAAGGCGTCCCTCGGGAGAAGACAGTTCTGGATGGGTGAAGTTAAAAGTAGCATTTTAACTTATTTTATACTTAGTACCCGGTTGACCGGTATTTTTCGCTCGGTTTTTTTTTAATTCGTGTGTTTTGGAAATTATATTTAGATACAAATTACATACTGATGAAATACGAATAATATTTTTTGATCTTAGCGACATAATAGAAAAAACTGAACTGGTTATTTGAATAAAAAATCATGAGTGCAATTAGTTTAATTTAAATTTTCGTGTTTTTAAAAAATATTTAAAAAAGGGCTCGAAAAAGAACCTGAAAAAAAATTTTAAATGTCGGTCGGTCGGTCTGGGCTCGAACCATGGTATTACGATTTTGTGACCGCCCAATATACCAATTAAGCTATTTGTAATCATTAATAAACTGTCAAAATTTACTTACTACTTCTTCTAACGATATTGTAGCAGTTTTTCATTGCCTAAAAACACGGACAAAAAGACATTTTCTAAAAATAAATCCTAGTTAGATCGATTTATTGCCCCCGAAACTCCCTGCACACAAAATTTTATGAAAATCGTTGGAGCCGTTTCCGAGATTCCGATTATATATGTATACAAGAATTGCTCGTTTAAAGGTATAGGATAATAAAATGGTGGTGCTTTAAAATGCTTGCAACCTCGGTAATTGGAAATGCCTAATAAACGAAATAAAACCCGTAAGGAAACTTTTATTCTATGTATACAGTAAACATAGTAATTCTGTAAATACAAGAATAATTACGTGAACGTATCGTTGTCTTTAGTGAAGTTAATTTTTCGTAAGCGGTCTTTTCCACCGCCATTTCAAACGCAGTCACTACATCTTCGGGATTTGTAAAGCGATAACTTTTATTTATTTTATTTTTAGATGAGCTTTTTTGATTTTTAGATAAATAGAAATCAGGATGCCAGATCGGGACTATATGAAGGATCATTCGCCGTGGTGTGCGCTGATTCATAATCCTGTTTTGAGGGTGCCACTTTTGAACATTTTCCAGAAAAACCGAACAACACTTAACATACTAGTAGCTATTGTAGATACATTTTTATTTTTATATAGAATAGGGTGACAAACGGCACACAGTCTACCTGATGATAAGTGCATGCTGTGACCCATAGACATTATCCACATTTCTCCTCAATTAAGAATCAAAATGCAGATGCGTTGTCACCCCTAAGGATTAAAATGGAACGCCTCGTTTCTCTAAAGGGTCTCCAAGGTTCTCTACACTGACCATACGAAACACAGCAGCATTAAGCTACTATTTCACGCTGGTTTTCTGTGAGAGCGTGGGGCTTCCCCGGTCGAGCCGACCCATTCGTGCTACAACCATAATATAGCTGCAGTGTGTCTCTACTACGTATAAAAAATGTCATCTCTGCACTAAGTGTTCTTACACGTTGCAGCATAACTGGCGCTTTATGAGCTTTTTTTATAGGATAGGGTGACAAACGAGCACACAGTCCACCTGATGGTAAGTGGTTGCTGCGGCCCATAGACATCTACATCTATCCTGGATTACAAAACGAAATGCAGATGCGTGGTCACCCGTGAGGACTAAGATGGAATGCCTCGTTTCCAGTAAAAACGGTCTCCGGTTCTCTACACTGACCATACGAAACACAGCAGCATTAAGCTACTATTTCACGCTGGTTTTCTGTGAGAGCGTGGTCCTTCCCCGGTTGAACCGACCAATTCATGCTACAATTATACTACTAATATAACTGCAGCATGACTACCACGTATAGAAGCGACTCTCTACCACATAGAGAGCTGTCCTTTTACAAACGAAGCGAAGGCTAACTATCAAATCAAATCAAATCTTTTTATTTTCAGACAATATAGGTCCATAGGGGTTAGTATTCTAATAGTAAGGGGGTTAGTAGTACTATATTATAATAATAATTTAATTTAAATAATTAACAAATCCGGACATTGTCCGCACATAGCTCCTTAATATAGGTGCAGTAACTATGAGTTGTAGATCTTTTTACACTGATCTCTATGTTCCAGACTGTCTTTTATTTTGAGATTGGTAACAATGACAGCGTTTTTCACCTGTGATGATGTTAAATAAAATATTTGATATCACGCCCGTCGTATTTTCCTTATATTTAGCTGTGTGTTTTTAATTCTCGTCCAAATTTTGGAGTTTATGCCTAAATGTTAAGTGTTGTTTCTTTTTTTTTGTATTTGACTCATATCAAAGCATTTGCTTGCCTCTATATGTAAGTAAGTTATTTTCTAAACAGCTTCAATCTTAAGGCGCATAAACTTAATGTTGTTGCCTTTGAAGGAAGTTTGTACTGAAAACTACATTTAATAAGCATAATGTATTAATTGGCATAGTTACTTTAACTTGTTATGAAAAAGAACAGTTTCACTCTTGCAAATATAATAATCTTAACTTGGACGATGCGAGAGTCGCTAGTTATTCTAATAAAGAGGTAATTAATTATATTATTTATAATTAATATTTAGTAATTAATTCTAGTCAGAACATAATAAAGATGTCGGTACCAAATTATATTTATGAGATCTGATAAGAACTAAAAACAATTTTGCGTTATTATAGAAGTCAAAATCCTTTAAAATCCTGGGGTCGCCGAAAACAAAAATAAAAAGTAACCAATGATCTTTCTTGCGGCTGTTTAATCGTCGTGATTAGGAACGAGATAGCATCGTTGGTTTGATTTATAATGAGCTGTCTGACGCCGTCGCGTCGGACTACGCTTGTAAGTCTACAAAGTCGATTTGTCATACTTTCATTGTCATTACCTTGTTTAAATAGAACATTGCTATTATATGACATTTACCCATCTTATTACAAAAAGGTAGTTTATATTTAGCCTTAAACTAGAGTCTGTTTTAAAACTGTCACGTGAGAAATAAGCGAACTGAAATGAAAAGTATGGAATTTGTTAGAAAAAGAAAAGAAAAAAGACTATGGCGCCGCGGTAGGGACTTCTTTCGTGAATAAGTCTTGGTAAACTATTTACTAAACTGTGGTAAGACTCGTCCTAAATCATTACAAAATGTTACAAGTCACTTTGTGCAAAAATAAATAATTTTAAGTGATGCCCACACTCTTATCAGCTGGTAAACAATCCATTGTTGGATCTGTCCCATAGGATGGAGGATTTTGCATTATCACCACGCTTGGATAATATGCCCCAAACTCTTCACCGCTGCATTGGAAGACGTTTCCAAACTAGGGGACTGGAAAGTATACTGCATTAACTTCAAAAGCGATACATCACTAACCTTCGATTTGCCGACGATGTAGCCCTTATGGCAGAATCGTTGGAGGACCTAAGCACTATGCTCATGACCTTAATAGTGTCTCCCAACGGATAGGTCTTAAGTTGAACATGGACAAAACAAAAGTCATGTGTTACGTCCATGTCACATCGATACCGGAAGTTGCTCGAAGTTGCTGGGAGAAATAGTCCGAATAGGTAAGTAAGTCCAATTTCGACCAAGAAGTCAATCGACGGATCCAACTCGGCTGGGCAGCGTTCGGGAGATTCCGACACATCTTCTCGTCAGACATAACTAAAGATTTAAGTTAAGATTGAGTTAAACTTAAGATTGTACAACCAGTGCGTGTTGCCAGTGATGTCTTATGGGTGTGAGACGTAGTCCTTCACTGCTGACCGTATGAGGAAGCTCAAAGTCCCTCAGCGAGCAATGGAGATGGCTATGCTCGCGGATTCTCTGCTTGATAGACTTACGAACAAGGATATCCGCAGTAAAGCCATGGTAACCGACATATCCCAATGGATTAGCTGCTACTTATAAGCTGCAAAGGTAAGGTCGACTATATTGCTTGAATAATCGACAACCGATGGCGAAGAAAGGTTCTCGAGTGGCCGCCTCGTACCAGCAGGCGAAGCGTGAATGTCCCTCCGGACGACGACCTGGCAAGATATGCAGCAAGTCGATGGATACAGGTAGCTCAGGACCGTGCTTTGTGGCATTACTTAGAGGAGGCATATGTTCTTGGACTTGCATATGTTTGTGGAGTTGTAAAGGGTTGTAATGATGATGACCACACTTGGCAAATGCAACATTGACGCTGTTCCCAATTGCTGGATTGGCATTGGATATGCATATAATATTACCATCAGAGAGTTAATTTATGAACTGTTACATCATTAATCTTACCTTATGTATAATTCATTCTTTATTTGAAATATTCTAAAAATATATACATTATTTACGGTACGGTTATTATTTTTACGTGGTAGAGCCACGCGCCTATATTATGGCTGAAGCTGGCTCGACCGAGGTAGAACCACGCTCTCACAGAATATTAGCGCAAAACAACAGAAGAATGCTGTGTTTCGTACCGTGGCTTGGACCATTAGCGCCGTACACTTGAAATTAGATAATTAGACATTTTTTAAGCTATGTTATAGTCCTTATAACAATTCTTCAGTGATTTCGTTTGGACTGAAATCTGTAAAAAGTTAAATGTAGCACAGATTAACTAAGGTGGGTGGACCATGAAAGGCCATGCTCCTTCGAAGGCTAATTATTCAAATGCAGTTATTGCCATGTGATGAAAAATTCCTTCTACTTGCACAAACACCCATCGAACTGAAAATCACAGACGCGGCGGCACGGTAATTTTATAAAATTACCTTCGCTTCATTGATTACGGGAATCGACGACGTTAAAATAAGGTGGGTGTACTATGGAATGCCACTCTAACAAATAAACAGTTAATATTCGTTTATTTACTGCTGACTGCCTCGTTGGTCTAATGGTTGTAGTAGTGCGACTGCTGATCATGAGGTCCTGGGTTCGAATCCCGGGTCGGGCCAAAAATTAATTAATTATTGAGTTTTATCGTCAAGAAATTCTCAGTAGTAGTCAGGAAGTTGGCGGAGTCTCACCCCCGTGCCTCGGAAAGCACGTAAAGCCGTTGGTCCTGCGCCTGATCTCTCTCCGGTTGTGTTGGTTTACCGTCCCATCGGTATTATGAGAGTGAGGGAATAGAGAGTGCACCTGTGCTTGCGCATACACTTGGCCACTATAATCCTGTCCTGCGCTATGTAGTGGCTAGTCTCCGTTGAGGCAGGCCGCCGTGGCCGAAATTCGGTCTGGAGGACATTATTATTATTATTATGGGGGGTATCAATATAGTTTTCTCATCTGGTTGGGTTCTATAAATATATAATTATAAATGGAAATGAAAAGATAAATATACATAAACATCAATAAAATAAATATAAAAAATGCATAAATAAATAAAAGCCCAACCACATGCAGGCCCTCGGCAGGGGAGACCAAACGGCCGAGGGTTAGGGGGAAAGTAGGAACACTTTGGTCAAGCCTGCATAAAACACGTCGCAGACTGACTGTTTCACACCAGCCTCATCGATACCGATATTTTGTGACATACCCAGGGATCGGTATGTTTCAGCCTCGGAAAGGGTCGTTAAGTTGACGGGCATAGATAAGTCTATGCCTTCAGAGTTAGCAACCCTTCCCCTTTCAACATGGAGGTCCCCAGCTCCATTCCAATGCAATTGCTAAATTCACAAGTGATGTTTAGCAATTCCATAAGATGGGATCGACTGGAGGCGAATAACTTGAGGTTACCCATATAGAAAAGGTGGGTCACTTTTGTCCCTCCTTTCCGTAGCTGAAATCCCCTCCCGGAGCCCTCCAGTAAGGTACTGAGAGGGTTCAGAGAGAGGCAAAACCAGATTGGACTCAGACAATCGCCCTGGGCTCGCTCCATGGGCGTTATACTCGCACACTGACTCGCCACAACTTCCGTCCAAGAGCCCTCGCTGTGGTTTACGGGCTCTGACCACAGGCCGCGCCAGAATGCTACAGTGTCGGCCTGATTTGGTGCCCGTTCCACTTACCATTGGTCGCTCCAATGAGATAGAGCTTTATTTGTCTCATTTGCTCTATTTCTAGTTCCTGGGTGAATGTTTCATCATCATTTGAATCAGCAACCACTGGGGTATTCACAGCGGCATCCACGTGTGCGGGTTGTTCTGCAACTTGTGGCACCGCATCCTCAGTCGTAGCATTTTCATTTGATGAGGGAACAGCCTCACGTCGTAGCCGTTCGAGTTCGGCGCCATCGAATATATTTGAGCGTCAGATATACCGTACTCGGTCTGCCAGGTTTTGCTCAGTGACTGTAATAGATGGCTCCAGCTCATTAAAAAGACGATGCATCCTAGCCCGATCCGCGAAACTTCTCCCCCTTTCGCCCTAAAATACGCCCGCAATGCGTTTGTATTCATATTTATGGTCCATCGCTTGCGGCGTACTCCACCAGTGGCGGGTGCTGATTGCTGGGCCTGCGAAGATCCTGCCGACACCAAGCAAGCTGGTGGGGATGATGGATGCGAGTGTCTGCTGGGTGTTCGTGCAGCACCTCGCGTTCGGCTGGCGGTTCGCATGCTGTCGCGTCCAGCGCCAGCTCCAGATGCGCCCTAGCAACCTCCAGGCGGCGGCCCTTTGCGCATTCTTCGGTATTTCATCATCCATATTGAGCATCATTTAGCGGGAGACGCCCAGACCTGGCGCCGTTTCATGGTGAGGCCATATGCACAAGCGGGCCCTTGCACCTTCAATTTTTGCCGAGGCACGGCGCTCACTCCTCTTGGCTAGGTGCAGACTGACTGCGCGGACGTAGCAGTTTTGTCACATAACCGTCACGTCAGCGGGCTATGGGGTCGTCACTTCCCTACGCCTTTAATTTATTATTATGTGGGGTATCTATATAGTTTTCTCATCTGGTTGGGATGTACAAATATACAATTACAAACGAAAATGAAAAGATAAATATACATAAATATCAATAAAATAAAAAATAAAAAAATACATAAATAAATAAAAGCCCAACCAGATGGAAGCCCACGGCAGGGGAGACCAAACGGCCAAGGGTTAGGGGGGAAAGGGAAAGAAACCGGCGGACGATGCGGGCAGTATAAAGGAGCACCGCCTTCTGCATTTGAGCCCGGAGCGGTTCGTCACGGAGTCCCAGTCGCCTCAGATGACCAGAGAGGCTAACTGGGATTAGCCCATTCGCAGAGACGACTACAGGAATAATTTCGGCCGGCAGACCACCCCATGTCGGTCACCTCGTGAGCCAGGTCCAGATATTTTGATTGCTTATCTGTTTCCGCTCTCACGAGGTTCTCGTCATACGGGATGGTAATATCGACCAAAAATATCCTTGACTGTGCCCGGTCCATCAGCATAATATCAGGCTTATTCGCAAGAATAGTCCTGTCTGTGATGATGGCCCGGTCCCAGTAGAGCCTGGCGCGGTCATTTTCGAGCACGGCTTCCGGCAAGTATTTGTAATACGGCAGTTTCCGGTCCTTGAGACCGTATTTCAGAGCGAGCTCCTGGTGTAGAATTCTGGCTACTAGGTTGTGCCTGTGCAAGTACTCAGAGTTAGAAAGCGCCGAACAACCGGAGCTGACACGCTTGAGTGACTCCCCGGGATGGAGACAAGCTCGACAGACGTCGACGGTGCCATCGTTTAGGATGTATCTCCGATAGTTGTTGGTCTTAATAACCTGATCCTGTATTGCACAGACAAAACCCTCGGTTTCCCCGAAGAGATCACCGAAACGTAGCCAGTTGAGGGAGGCGACTGTATCTATTATTATTATTGTGGGGTATCTATATAGTTTTCTCATCTGGTTGGGTTCTATAAATATATAATTATAAATGAAAATGAAAAGATAAATATACATATATATCAATAACATAAAATAAATATAAAAATACATAAATAAATAAAAGCCCAACCAGATGGAGGCCCTCGGCAGGGGAGACCAAACGGCCGAGGGTTAGGGGGAAAGGGAAAGAAACCGGCGGACGATGCGGGCGGTATCGAGGAGCACCGCCTTCTGCATTTGAGCCCGGAGTGGTCCGCCACGTAGTCCCAGTCGCCTCAGATGACCCGAGAGGCTGACTGGGATTAGCCCGTTTGCAGAGACGACTACAGGAATAATTTCGGTCGGCAGACCACCCCACATGTTTTACTGGATAAATGAAACTAACAAATATTTAAGTAATACTTTGTTTTATTACGTAACATATAATCCACTTCTTTTATTGTAGATTTAGTCGCTATTTATTAAACTTTAGTGTTAAGGACGCGTTTACAAAATGGATAGGTATAGAATCGCACTACTACATTGACAAAAGTCACACACACACTAGTGTACGCACGGTTGGCTGTGGGAATCGTAGTCAAATGAAATTATTTTGATAATTTGAAAGATTGAATTTGTTTTTCATTTCTTATACCTACCTCAGAAATATACTTCGATACGAAATATGAATACCTGCTCCAAAGACTGCTTGGCACTGGAAGCCCTCTACTGGTAGTGAGATGTTAGCTCTGGACTTTGAACTGGTTTTGTCAGTTATAATAAGACCTTACCTACCTGCGGACTTGATGGAGTGACCTGAAGGTGTAATTTAGTGATTACAACAATAGGAACTCCTAGACTAGTGGAACTAGGTGTGCCGAGTTTGGGTTCGTTTTGTTGGTTATGATGAGACCTTACCACCGGACTTGATGGAGTGACCTGAAGGTGTAATTCGGTGATTACAAGTGGAACTCCTAGACTAGTAGAACTAGGTGTGCCGAGTTTGGGTTCGTTTTGTTAGTTATGATGAGACCTTACCACCAGACTTGATGGAGTGACCTGAAGGGGTAATTCAGTAACTACTGCTGGAATTTCTGAACGAGTAGAACTAGATGTGCCGAATTTGGGCTCCGTTTTGTTAGTTATGACGAGTCCACACCACCGGACTTGATGGAGTGACCTGAAGGTGTAAATCGGTGATTGCAACTGGAACTCCTAGACTGGTGGAACTAGGTGTGCCGAGTTTGGGTTCGTTTTGTAGGTTATGATGAGACCTTACCACCGGACATGATGGAGTGACCTGAAGGTATAGTTCAGTGATTACAAGTGGAACTTCTAGACTTGTAGGACTAGGTGTGCCGAGTTTGGGTTCGTTTTGTTAGTTATGATGAGACCTTACCACCAGACTTGATGGAGTGACCTGAAGGGGTAATTCAGTAACTACTGCTGGAATTTCTGAACCAGTAGAACTAGGTGTGCCGAATTTCACTCCATCAAGTCCGGTGGTAAGGTCTTATCGTAACTAACAAAACGAAACCAAACTCGTCACACCTAGTTCTACTAGTCTAGGAATTCCATTTGTAACCACCTGATTACACCTTCAGGTCACTCAATCAAGTCCGGTGGTAAGGTCTCATCGTAACTAACAAAACGAACCCAAACTCGGCACACCTAGTTCTACAAGTCTAGGAGTTCCACTTGTAATCACTGAACTACACCTTCAGGTCACTCCATCAAGTCCGGAGGTATGGACTCGTCATAACTAACAAAACGAAGCCCAAATTCGGCACACCTAGTTCTACTCGTTCAGAAATTCCAGCAGTAGTTACTGAATTACCCCTTCAGGTCACTCTATCAAGTCCGGTGGTAAGGTCTCATCGTAACTAACAAAACGAACCCAAACTCGTCACACCTAGTTCTACTGGTCTAGGAATTCCATTTGTAACCACCTGATTACACCTTCAGGTCACTCAATCAAGTCCGGTGGTAAGGTCTCATCGTAACTAACAAAACGAACCCAAACTCGGCACACCTAGTTCTACAAGTCTAGGAGTTCCACTTGTAATCACTGAACTACACCTTCAGGTCACTCCATCAAGTCCGGAGGTATGGACTCGTCATAACTAACAAAACGAAGCCCAAATTCGGCACACCTAGTTCTACTCGTTCAGAAATTCCAGCAGTAGTTACTGAATTACCCCTTCAGGTCACTCTATCAAGTCCGGTGGTAAGGTCTCATCGTAACTAACAAAACGAACCCAAACTCGGCACACCTAGTTCTACCAGTCTAGGAGTTCCAGTTGCAATCACCGATTTAGACCTTCAGGTCACTCCATCAAGTCCAGAGGTATAGACTCGTCATAACTAACAAAACGGAGCCCAAATTCGTCACCCCTAGTTTTACTCTGCAAGAAGTTCAAATAGCGGTCACGAAAGTACACCTTCAGGTCATGCCATCAAGTCCAGAGGTAAGGTCTCATCATAACCAACAAAACGAGCCCAAACTCGGCACACCTAGTTCCGCTCGTCCACGAGTTGCAGTAGTAGGTAAGTTTATATATCCTACTTATTTTTAGCTAAATAAAAACTGTGAGTATAAAAATAATAATTTTATCACTTGTCAAGTACTTATGTTTCCAATTTGTTTTTTTCTAATATTTTGTGTATGTACAGCGATCTTTTCAGAATGAGCCGCTGCAAACAGGCGATACAGTGTCCACTCACGACGGCGACCGAGCGCGGACTGTGGTTTCATCGAAATCTTTGTACAATAAATCAAAGCAGGCACCAACAATAAAATAGCCCTTATTGCAATACATTATGATTCATCCATATTACCAAAATATGTGAAAAAATGTGCATCAGTTTTTATTTTTTTTACGACTATTTGTGACATTTTGTTAAAAAATAAACCCAGGGTTTTTTAATTGAATATGTCTGTCATCTTATAGTATTTTTTAAATTTTTAAATATGTTGATAATAGACCAAAACATCTACCGAAACACAAGCCGGTATCGTTAATTTTGTAGAAAATGGCAACGAAAGTTCGTTTTTACAATATAAAAAACTACTATTTTCAACAAAAGAATTACAGACATTTGCAGATGAAGAACCAATCTATACATGGTAGTTTTTACTTATATTTGATTTGGTTTAGTTTTGTCACAAAATCTACCGAAAAACACCCTAATTTTGGTTGATTTGCAAACGCGTCCTTAAATGACTGATTTATTATAATGGCCTTCTAAGAAGCCTTGTTCCTAGCAACGCCATTTGGAAGAGTTCACTGAAACTTAAGGGGAAATATAATCTCAAATGGCTTAGCAAGATCCTTCGTTATGCTGAAAATATTGCAGCATTAATTTTGAAATATATATGGTAAAGTTGAGGATTAATGTTAAGGATTATGTTAGACGAAAACACGATTTCGTAAAATTTTCTTGATAGAAAAAAATCCAAAGTTACCTCCAAAATAAACAATAAACCGCTGTTATTCATAAAATACTTTAAATAAGATCATGAAACTTTGCATACTAACTGAAATAACTATAAAGCAGTGCTTATGTTATTTACTTTTTTTTAAATACCATTATTTTCACTGTAAAAAGAAATTACCTAAACTATCGGTCTTTTGAAGCGTGATTCCTGCCGCACGGTCACTTCGCTTCGGCCTTTGAACGGGGAGGTTGTGTCGCTTACGATCAGAATATAATAATAATAATAATAATAGTTTATTTCTCTTGTTATTTACAATTTGCATAGGGTAGGGAGCATCTTTTAAGTACCTTAAGGCACTTGTGTCAGAGACTCCCGCTCTTCCATAGCCAAACAAAACGTGCCAGGGACGTGAGATTACATACAAAAAAATGTTATACAAAAAAAGAAAAAAAGAAAATATAATATTCGAAAATAAATGTGTGTGTGTGTGTGTGTGTGTGTGTGTGTGTGTGTGTGTGTGTGTGTGTGTGTGTGTGTGTGTATGTGTGTGTTGTGTGGTTTTTTCTCTCTCTCTCACCCTATGTGTCGAAACATAAGTTTTTCTGTGTATTCGTAAGACAGGGTCTTTAGCCAATTTATAATCAAAATCTTGCAGTCCTTGGCATTTCTACTGTAAATATTAAGCTTTTTGTTGACAAAATTATATAGATAGATAGATTCGTTAATGAACTGACGTCTAGCGAAAGCAGTCTTAACACAAAACGAATTAAGTACAATGTCTTTTCTTCTTTTGTTCAAAGTATTTGGGTCGAAAATCAAACCTTTATGCTTTTTTAATATTGTGTGCAAAATATATAATTTTCTTATACTTAGTATATCAGTTTTTAAATACAGGCTTTTAGTTGGGAATTTATAAGGCAAAAAGTACATTGTCTTTACTAAGGTACGTTGAGCTCTTTCTAATTGTAACAATATTATTTTTATTGCTCCACCCCATATCGGAAGGCAGTAAGTTATTAACGATTGAGCTAATGCTACATAAATTTTGTTAATGAGCGTATGTGAAGTAATATGTCTTAGCGTTTTAAAAATCCAGGCTAATTTTCTAA
Organism: Parnassius apollo; assembly: GCA_907164705.1. Lineage (NCBI taxonomy): Eukaryota > Metazoa > Arthropoda > Insecta > Lepidoptera > Papilionidae > Parnassius > Parnassius apollo. Next base: position 1,307,007 of record CAJQZP010001125.1, read on the forward strand.
ATCTACATGTTATTATGTAATAACATGTAGATTTAGAAAATTAGCCTGGATTTTTATTTGGCATGAACATATCGATGTCGATATGTTCATGCCAAGTTAAACGTTCATCTATAATGATCCCCAAGTACTTGGTTGAAGAAACTTTCTTAATGACAAAACAGTTACAATTTTGAACTTCGTCTATGTTGCAAGTGTGTATCTTTATGTTAAAGTTATTTCCTGGTTGAGCTCGGTTTTTAATAGTAAAACAAATATAATTAGTTTTAAGTGCATTAAACGTTAGAAAATTAGATTGAAGCCAGCTTGCAATTATAGTAAGGCCAGATTCTGTATTTTTACGAATCTCATCCTATGATGCTCCAGTAAAAACTACAGCTGTGTCATCGACATATGTGAACACACGGGCACCATTAATTTTCAGATTACATAGATCATTGATATAAATTAGAAACAATGTTGGGCCTAAAATACTACCTTGTGGTACGCCGTAAGTGGTGTATGTTTCCTCACTAATAAACTGTCCTATTTTAACTTTTTGTGTACGGTTAAATAAGTAATTCTTAAACAATGTCAAGGTTGTGTCTCTGATGACGACGTTTTCTAATTTTTGTAAAAGGATGGGGATAGAGATAGCATCAAAGGCCTTTTTAAGGTCTAGAAAAACTGCAAGACATTTTTTACCCTGATCTAAATTGTTAATTATATACGAGCTAAGAGCTAAGATTGCATCTTCTGTGGATTTACCTTGTCTGAATCCATACTGACAGTCAGACAAGATATCGAACTTAGTAAGATAACTTAGTAGTCTTGTGTTGATAAGCTTTTCCAATATCTTAGAGAGTGAAGGTAGTACTGAAATAGGTCTGTAGTTGCTAACATCACCTCTATTCCCATTCTTATACACTGGTGTTATAACAGCTTGTTTTAAAGGTTGAGGAAAAACGCCATGCTTAAAACAAATTTTTACAAAGTGACAGATTGTAGGAGTAATTTGAGTTACTGCAAGTTTTAGAAAATGCGCTGGAATGTTATCCCATCCAGGAGCACTGTTTGATTTTAGGCTCATGATAACACCATGTACCTCGTAAGGATCTGTATCTAGCAAGACAAAGGATGAAAGCTGTGGTTGTCCAACCAGTGTTATACATTTACTATTGTTATTTCTAGTTAATATTTTTTTGGCAAGATTTTTGCCTACATTGGCAAAGAAGTTATTAACATAATTTACCGAATCTAATGGTGTTGCTTTTGCTTGTAATAAATCTGTATTACTAATTTTTGTTTGATTTAAATGCGCTATTCTTTTAATATTTCTCCAAAGACTTTTACTGTTATTGAGAGACATCTGCAGGACTTGTCTTTCATAACTCTGTTTTGCTTTTTTTATTATTTTATTACAAAAGTTACGATATCTCTTATATATAATTTTTTGAATTTCATTGTAAGGATCGGAACGCAACTTTTTTTTGCAAATTATTGCGATTTCTAATACAACGCACAATGCCAGGTGTTATCCAAGGTTTTAAGATGCGTTTATTTTTTGGAAGATGCACAATCTTTGTATTTTCTTGTAATGATTTGCTCAATTTATTAACTAATATTTCCATAACTGTATTGGGATTGTCACAAAAAAGTAATTCAGTAAGATTATTTTGTAATAAGCTGTTAGAGGCACTTTTATAATCTGTAATTGTTTTTATCTTTGTGCAATCATTTATTATTTTTAAGTTAGATAGGTTTAGTAGTATCATTGAGTGATCAGTAATTGTTGTAAGTAAGACAGCAATTTGAGCATAGACCTTACTTTGTGTTAGCTTTAGAATGAAGTGATCTAGGCAACTGGTTTCTATATACATTACGCAACAGGACGACGTAAAATTAAAATGGGAAATAACCGTAATAAAAATAAGAAGCGACTGGCTTGGCGTTAAGAAACAGGCATAAATATGATAAACCTAATGAATTAAGTGTCTAACGACCTTTCTACTTATAGTATTAGTGATTACAAACATGTCGGTACATAGCATACGACGCGCGGGCAAGTGGGGACGAAATTAGAATTTGAGCTGACTTACTCTATCCCCTTAAGTTCAATCAATACTAATTAGATCTGCAATTTAAAAAGAAGTGGTTTATATGTTGCGTAATAATAAAACAAAGTATTACTTAAGACATTCTCTGCCAATAACAAAATATGTCTTTTTCATTCAGGCCGTGGCGATCACTGTTGGGCGACAAAAAACATTTCTGTTCGGGGCGCGTCACCCAATGGTGACCGGTGACCGCGCGTCAGACGTGTTTTAAACTGTGACTGTAGGCCAACGGACAGAAAAGTCTTTCAATTTTGTATGACAGGGGATCCGCGTGGCTCTGCATGTTATCCTGTTTAGCTTGGTTTTTGCAAACAAGACAAGTTTAAAATATATCTCGTGTTTTTACTTGTGAGCTCTAATTTTCACTATAATGGACTATTTGTATCGAGTATACCTGTACCTGTGTATAATACACAGTTGTATACAAAAATAGCGTTTAAGGTTAGAACAATTTTGACTAAAATATGGGCTAGAATTCGCAATGTTAGATCGAATAAAAATACTAGATTTCCGCTCGCGGCTTCGCTCACGCGTAATATATTTTCCCGTAGGAATGAAACAATTTCCTGCAGTAAAAAGTATACTCTGCTACTTCTGCATAATGTAGTTTTCTATCGGTGAAAGAATTATTGAAATCGGTTCAGTAGATTCAAACAAACAAACAACTCTATCCTCTTCATAATATTGGTACATATAGTAGTTACGTTGTACCAGTTCTGGCTCACTGAGTCAGAAGTGGTAAAGCGTTCGTTGACTCACGATCCTAAAAACAAAAAATAAAGGATTTGGCTCTGATCACGATTCTGCGGTCCATTTTTGCGTAGGATGCACGGTTCCGGAGATGTGCAGATCAATTAACTCTTATCTAATTGATATCCGGTGAGGGCCTCCACCGTCATTAGCGCTCCATTGTTCTTATCTATTTTATCTATTGTTCATTGAATACCGTCATTATCTGTTCTTCCTCAGCGCATGCGTCGGATTATCAGTGCTATTGTATTATACTCCTTTGTTCCTACCTGCAACGCTAATCTGAATCATCAATAAAATACATTACCTAATTTTGTTAAAATTTTTATTTACTAAATACAAAATCTTATTACTTATTATCTATAAAATAGGAGCGAAACATCTCATCCACTAAAATATCGTTGTACAATGTGTTCCCTGTAAATATACTCATAAAACTATGCATTGAACATCCCTGAAACTTATATAGCAAATACATTAAGCAATATTCGCCACAAACTGAAGTCCACTCATTCTGAATCCTATCAACATTCCAGTTCCATCTTTTACAATTTCTTTTTAAAAACTCTAGATGATATCGTACAGGTGCTCGTCCGAATGAATCAAAATATTGACCGACGTCATTCGTATCGATATGTAAAGCTACCCAATGTGACCCTGGTTTATCATCCGTATCCAAATTGCATATTATATACGTTGGTACGTGGGTGTACATGGGCAGTCTATTAGCAGCATAAACATTATTTTCTAGAGTGGGGTGAATCTTTTTCAGATGTTGTTGTACATCTAGTGTATCCATGATACATATTACTGCTATTAGTAGATTATTACAGTACCAATCTACTCAATGACTAACATAGGAATGATCAATTATAGTGATTTCTAAATATTAAATTGCATTATTTTGTGTTATACAAAACGTATTTAAGTCATCAATACACTGAACAAGACGCAACACGAAGTAATACTGAGATAAGCAACAGAATGTGACATAAGCTTGTTGACGCATAAAGTTACTATCAATTTCACTGCAGAAATTCTTTAGATTAGAATTATTACTTACTGGTACTATATAAGACCAAGCAACTGCAGTCATGGAGTTAGTGTATGGTCGTTTGACCGCAGTGGATCTATTAATACTACATTTGTGTTACTTCAACGCATCAAAGGCCATGGATGTAAGTGTTTATTCTATTGACAAACTTACTTTTCTTTCTGTTATTTTCTTACGTGTGTATGATTTAGTGTTAACAAATTATATTTAAATATTATGTGTGTATATGATTAAGCCGTGGTAGCTCAGATGGTTAGCGCAAACTGTAAATTTCACAGTACGCGACCCGGGTTCGATCCCCGCCGGCACCAATTAAATTGTTAATTGCAATTTTAAGTGCTGATTTACCACGTGCTCAGCGGTGAAGGAAAACATCGTGAGGAAACCTGCATGTCTGAGAAAATTTCGAAGGCATGTGAAGTTTGCCAACACGCATTGAGGCAGCGCGGCGAACATTTCCTAGCCCTAAAACCCTCTCAGAAATGAAAGGAGGCCTATGTTCAGCAGTGGACTTTAATAGGTAACTTTAACTTTTTTAACTTTTATGATTAAGTGTTAACAAATTGATATTAACATGATAACTGTGTTGTTGCAGAAATCATTAAGCTTCGATGAAAATACCTACAAACAGTATTACTACTCGCTACTCTCCCCTCAAGAAGAGAGTGATGACATCGTCATTGATAATAACACATGCGATGGTAGAAAAAGAAAATCGCAATCGATTGATCATTTTTTGAAGCTGAATCAAAAATAAAAAAGAGGAAGCTGTTATCATCAACCATAGCACAAGCCGCTAGAGATGGTGTATCATACATTTCTACTAATTCTGACGACGGAGACCAAGCGACGCATCTCATCAAATTTGAAATGTACGATATGAAGAAGCTATCCAAGATTCCAACTACTGATCATTGGAAACATGCTTCCACGAGGATTAAATATTACGTAAAGACTAATAAGGATAGCATCTACGACAACACAAACGCCCTCGTATACAATATTACAAAGACAATAGCAGAAAGTGAAAAAGCTAAAAAATATTTTTTTAACAATGACAGTCATTAGCTGATCATTAGTGAATGTGATTCTGTTTACTTAAATTACATGAAGACAAGAGCAGAAGGAACAGATGAGTGTGGCATACGTGTACAGAACACATCATTGAATAACAAAACTACAACACTGAGTGGAGAAGAAAACGAGAAGAATATGCAGTACTCAAGAGCTGAATATCCATTCTTCAGTTCAAAATCTAGCTCAGTTTCGAAAACTGGCCTCTCGTTATGCGAAAGAAACCTGAAGATCTTGCAGAAGCCGGTTTCTTTTATACTGGCCATGCAGACAGGACCAAGTGTTTCCATTGTGGTGGTGGTTTAAAAGATTTGGAAGATGATGATGATCCTTGGCAGCAGCATGTTCAGTGGTTTAGTCAGTGTGCTTATGTAAAATTTAAACTCGAACGGAGTTTTGTTTTAGATTAAATAGAATATTTATAAAGAAATAAAAAATAATATATTGCATACAATTTGTTTTATTTAATTTTATAACGTTTCACATAGTTACATACACACAAAATGTATTACACACAACTCATAAAATCTAACACACAACACATATTATAACCTTAACTACTATAGTCTACAGTAACATTTCTGTTTTTTTCTATCTCAATAATATTATCAAACTCAGCATAAACTATACAGTTAATTGTTTGTATTAGTGAGGATTCAAATCGTACTTCTAATCTTACACTACCACGCTTTATGAGATTCCAATGAGCTGATGAATTGGCTGATAAATCAGGAGTTAAGTCAAATGCTAATAGACAGTAACCTTTGGCATACTGTTCACAAGAGATTCCATTTCCTTCATTAAGAAAGTGAATACCAGTTCCCGAGAATAGAGTATGATATACTGATGTAAATATACTATTATTAAAAGATGGTTGCAAAGCTTTTGAAGGTATTTGTTGACCATCAATATATAAGCTGAAAGAATTAATACCATAGTTTTCAAAGTTAAATGGATTTTTAGTAAGGGAACCATTAAATGCAGAATTGTTCACAAATCCATCCAATTATACATCTTTTGGGTACCTGCCCTAAAAATATATTATCAAGAGTTTTTCCTTGAACACCCGATGGAATTATTAAAAGTTTTACTTCAGCTCGAGTAATAGGATATTTAGCAGTGGTAGAACCTAAAACTTTTTGATGTGCGAGTGATACACTTGGATTAATTCGTGCTCGTCGAATAATAAGAGTTGCGTCCGTAATGCAAACTTTAAACTTTACATCGTTTGACCCCGCAATTAAATTAAAACTCTCTCTTGATCGAACCAATTTAACACTCATTTCAACACCATAATTAAAAAATTATCTTGGTTGAAAATGTCACCGTGAAGATGACCAATCATTTCTATTTCCTTACTTTCACTAATCAATTCCTGTCTTTTAACAAATCCTATGTTTTTACCATCCGTAGAATCCATTTTTCCTCATGTATCATCATACCAAAGACTACAAGTAAGATGAGATTGTTTAGCAGCAGGAGCATAGTTTAAAAGGGTTTCCATGTATGCTCGATATGCATAGGTATTATTAGGTGGTGATACAAGTTTTTGGTTTAAATAAACATCAAGTTGACTAAAAAGTGAATGCAGCCAATTATTTACAGGTGCTACTATTGTAGTAGATATCAAGTTAGTTGAATCTTGATTTAATACTTTTGCCTATATGTGGAGTAATGTATGAGACAAATCTATGTAGTCATCGCCTGTCCCAGGAACTTGAAACTCGATAGGTCCATCATTACCAAGAGATGAAATTAGTTTATAATGAATCCACAATCCATTTTCAATGCTAGTTTGTGTAGACGGTAGTGCAAACAAATCCAATTCTGACTTAACGCACTCGCAAGAATGATTATGAAGGAAAGATGTATTTAATTTAAAAATATATCTTTGATATTTTTTGGTTTTAGACCAAGTTTTTTCGCAGCTTTCACTTTAGCAGTTAATGGTGGAATGAACGAGGTCAATCGTTTTCTTTTAGTTTTATACCCAGATCCTGTTATGTTAAATTGATCAATTTTCTCATCAGCCTTTCGTTTTAAATTCGTACTAACTTGCTTTAGACGATCTTTTATTGAGGCTTCCATAGGACGCGTTTGAACCATATCCGATAAAAGTCCTACTCCAGTGCTTAATGCCTCCTCACCAATCACTCGAGCACCACTTGAAAGTAAAGGTAAAACTGATCTAAATAACCCCCGTAAGAAGTTCCCAATACCATGACCGCGTTGGTATGGTGAACCCTTATAAATTACTCCAACTCCTGACCCAGCTTGATGTATATAATAATTTTCATATGGACATTTATGATGATCACGAAGAGAATTCATTATTATAATTTTCAGAAATATAGTTTAATACACACGGTTCCAAACTGGAATGGTATTTTTTGTCCTGTGCTCGATCTTATAACTATTTCCAGCGTATCGAACTCTCTTCGCATAACAGGTAAGTAGTGAGGTTGAGAGAAACGTGCATTTTATTTGCACCATAAATGTATTTTGTAGGATCTAATGAAATGACTCTTAGTAAAGGAGTCATAACATCACTCACAATCTGAGAATCGATAATGTCGCAATATAGAAATAGTTGAGATGGTAACCCTAAGTGTAAATTAGCAGGACACTTTCCAAAATTTTTTTTATTCTAGTTGTAAACTTCATTTGGATGATAATGTTACAGATGTTATATTTTTATCCAAAACAGAAATAGACACAAATTTTGTTATTTCATCATAGCGAAATTTCAAGTTCTCTCCGATACCATTTAACACTCTTAAAATATGCTCAACGTTATCATAGTTGGTAGCTGGAATATGTTTTTTGTAGTACACTATGGATGGTTTATCTTCATTAGGCATTAACATAGATTTTGTAATGTATATAACATTTTCATGATCTTGAACAGTAAACATGGTACATGGATATTGAAACTCGACAACTCCGACCGACCATTCACCTTCTAATTTAATAGCTTTTGGTAATTTCGTTGAAAAATTTGTGGTCTTGTTATCAGGAAAGTATTCCATTGAACTATTGCTGAGCAAAGTTAAATGAAAACTTTCTTTATTCATATTTCTTTTAAACTAGAAGCTAAAATCCAACTGTTAAATTTATCTGGATAACCTTTCCACTTCACTAATACTTCTTTTCTGTTACCTGAGTAACGAGTGTCAATTATTTTATCTATTTTATATTGTGAGGTGGGGTTGTAAGTGATTTTCTGTAATTCTCTTTCATAAAAAGTACCAACTATTGGTTCATTTTGTAAATCTGTTATTGTATAAACAACCCATGGAGATCTATCAATTATTGAAGATATAATAAATATTTCATCACTCCAATTTGATTCATATCCTTTTTTGGAAAACATGTTTATATTTAGTTATTCGAACATAATCACTCACATTGAAATTTGGTTTAGGATTTTCTAAAGAAAGTTTGTTTGACCGTCTATCATAAAGATTAGTCCAAACTGTCATAATATTGTTGGAATTTACATCACATGGGCACATCTTAATACTAGAGTGAAAGCTGTGATTATAAGAGTATATTAAATCTTGTAAAACATCTATATATCTATAAGTATTATTATGAGTGAAATAACGCCACATTCTTATTTTTAGTGTTCTTTGAAATCGTTCAACAATTAATGTCAGGATTGTTAGTGGTATAGTAATTAATCTTTTTGGATTTAAAGTATTTTTGTATACCTTTTGAAACAAATTCTGTACCTTTATCAGATTTTATGTGAGTAGGTGTTAAATTACTTTCAATAAATATACTTTCAAAACATTCTTTAGTAGTTTCTGAGTTTTTCTTTTTCATTGGTCTTGCAAAAGCATATTTACTAAATACATCAATAACACAAAGTATATACTTGAAACCATAATTATATTGAGAATAAGTTCCCATATCACTTAAATCAGCTTGCCACAGTTCATTAATATTTGATAGAATGTACCTATTACGCTGGAATTTTTTTGAATGGGTTTATGTAATGTGTATGTTTCTTGTGATTTTAACCATTCCTTTACTTGCTTTTTATTCATTTTACCCTTCATGGCTTTTGATAATTTATCAATACTACCAAAACCAGCGGGATTAGATGGATCATAATAAATCCTGTTAATTTCTTCTAGTACGGGGTCCATTTTTCCCACTCAAGCCTTTTACGTATTTTAGTTGTATACTTTTTATCTCTACTGCTCGGTGTAGAAAACTCTTGAAATTAAATCTCAGAGGGTTTGTTCAGATCTTTTGCTTGAAGTTGGTTAATAAATATCTTTTAATGCTTCAGCAAATCTATCCCATCCTACTGGATCACTTCTTTTTAAGGGTCTTAGTGAATCATTTATTAAATCAACAATATTACTTCCAGGACTTTTTTCATTATCAATTATGACTGTACCTTCATTATCCCAATGTATTTTACTTTTACTTGTTTCAACTAAGTTGAATAATAACTGTTCTTTTTTATTATAAGTTTTTGGTATTAAAATGAGTATTTGAGCTGGTGTGTAAAGTAGATTTTCATCATTTTCTTTACTTTTAATGGATCGATTCTCCTCCAACAAAGATTCAGCATCAACTGAAGTTTTTAGATCTCTATCTTTATTTTTAAAACCAATTTTAGACTCATTTGAATCTTCATTAGATGTATCAGAATAAATTGGTAATCTGAGTGGTTCGCGATCCTCTTCGGTAAAATGAAGGTATCTTTGCAGTGTTTGTAAATATAACATCCATTTCTTTCGGTCTTCGGTCTTACTATTCATAATATTTTGTATTTCAATATCTAAGACTCAAATATACAATTAGAATTGATCGACTTAATCTTTGCAACCAAGCTACTATTTCTGCAAAATATGACATACGTTGTATCAGCTGCAAATCCTAACGTATGTTCAATGTTTAAATTTAATTCTTGCCAAATTTTTCACAGTGAGTCAAAAATGTTTTCAACAGTTTCGCTTGTACAAAGTTACATCGTGCGTCTAGTTTTCATAGTGATGTGCTTGATAGTATTCGGTCCGAATTCATTGGAATAGATATGATATTTATTTTATTAGGATATTTTTATTTTACTTATTCCTTCGAGCAACTAGATTATAATGCTACCATTTTTTTGCGTCTCCTAATTGCACTGTGTTGCCAGTATCTCTATGATTTTTAAGATTTATGTGTGATCCAAAGACAGAAATACTGTTTTCTATGATTTAAAAATAAATACAATTAAAATGACGAGATAAACTACTATTAACCTTATTTTCTTGTTTTAATTTTTCAATCAATCCAGGTTCGATAAGTATCATTTTCTTTGCATTTTCCATGTTAACTGGCTAGTCCACTCACTAATCCACTCAATATTTCCCCTAATATTATTTGTAAGAAAGCCCCTCCTTTTTGTATAGATATATTTTTTCTTAGTTCATGTTTACACTTACGCACTAGTTGACGGAGTATATATTTGTGTTTATTCAATTTTTGTTTATCTTGATCTTTAAGAGGTACTTTTCCTTGTAAAACGTTATGAATACACTCACAAATACAGTTAATTTCTTCTTCATCACACGTTTTAAGTAATGCTCTTTGATATTTTGGTTTAAGCGTATGCAAAGCGTTTAGCAAATGTTTATGCGTTGTGAGTCGACGATGCATCATTTAGCAATGATTTGAAATGTTTGATTCTTGGTGTATTTAAACTCTTTTGTGGGGACGTAGACTGTACAGAAACCATTAAATGGGAAGACATTTGTCTTGATACGACAAAAATCATTGGTATTCTGTTTTAAATTTAGCATTAAATATCCATGCGCCTCTAGAGTTGCATCCCTGTAGGCATCTTCAATAAATTTTGGATTATGTGGTGACACTTGTCGCGCTAAATATCTTATTTGAGTTTTATCTCGAGGGTTTTTAAAATATATTATATAACTTGAGTTTAAGGATATGTCTCTTTGCCCTTTACCCTGATGAAATAAATTTTGTGTTAAATAAAATACACTAAGATTCCTGTGATGACTACCTTTTGTAAATATATCCACAATTCTTCCATCGGACTCTCTCATTAGATCATCAATAATAACAAGATGTGGGTTTTCACCATCAAACATATTAACATTTGGAATTCCTTGATGGTAGTTAACATTTGGTAAATTATATAAAGGTTATATTTCATCAAATCACCATGTGATCTGATTACTGCTGATGTCCTCAGCTGAACATAGGCCTCCACTCATTTCTGAGAGGGTTTTAGGGCTAGGAAATGTTCGCCGCGCTGCCTCAATGCGTCTTCACTTCACATGCCTTCGAAATTTTCTCAGACATGCAGGTTTCCTCACGATGTTTTCCACATGTGTTTTGTGGACAAAATTAACACATCTCGTTTATCCTTCCATCGCATCACTATTATTCCACCAGCACTTTCTTTAACTATAAATTGCCCCTTTTTCAACTTTGTAGAACCTACTGTTTTAGGAAAATGTTTCCTGTTTTTCCTCAATGTGCCAACAAGATGTGTTCTATTTAAAATAGCTCTCTTGCCAATTCGATATTTGTGTACCAATTTATCTGTGAACAGTGTGTTCTTTGTCGAGCAAGTCATTACATAGTTCCATAGCTACATTTGTAGGTGTAGTGTTAATTTCGTCATTCTGTTTACCAGCATAAATGTTAATTTTATAATTGTAACCTGGCAATGTACATAATTTAAATAGTTTTACTCCATATTTATGACGCTTTTGTTTGTTATACTGACGAAAGATTATGCTTCCTCGAAAAGGCACAACACTCTTGTCGATGCATAAATCCTCACCAGGGATATAGTTTTCCTTAAAATTGTGATTTATTACATTCAATAAATTTCTTACCCGGTGTAATCGATCAGATTTGTTCTCCTCATCTTGTTCTGAAAAATGTAGCATTTGAAGCAATATCTTAAACCAATTACGGGACATAACGGTTCTTGGGAAATTTTGTCCCATAATTTCATCTTTGGACCAGTAATCTGATATTTTAGGTAATTTCACCAAACCCATAAACAAAACCAAACCAAAGAATTTTTTTATTTCGACAAGGTTTAGTAGGCGCCCATTTCCGAATGCGTGCACATTTTGTAACTTCTTGTGAGTTAACTATTTTAGCAGTTGCAAAGTTATTAGTGTTTTTCACTATTTCATTAAAAACATCATCCGTTATCAAAAGCGCATAAAATTCTGCTGAGGATTTGTTAATCATAAGCCTGCGCATGTTAAACGGCGCACCATGAATTTCGGTAAAAGCTATCAATTGCCGTTGATTACCTTTGGGATCGGTCCATGTTGAGGGTGGCGATCTCTCCGCTAAATCTTGAATGGCAAGATTAATTTCAGTTTCACTTGACTCACTATCTGATAAGATGATTCGACGCCAGTAGTTACGTTGTACCAGTTCTGGCTCACTGAGTCAGAAGTGGTACAAGTACGACGTTCGTCGACTCACGATCCTAAAAAAAAAGGTTTTGGATGTGCAGATCAATTAACTCTTATCTAATTGATATCCGGTGAAGGCCTCCACCGTCATTAGCGCTCCATTGTTCTTATCTAATTACCTATTGTTCATTGAATACCGTCATTATCTATTCTTCCTCAGCGTGGTGCTATTGTATTATACTCCTTTGTTCCTATCTACACTAATCTGAATCATCAATAAAACACATTACCTAATTTTGTTAAAATATTTATTTACAAAATACAAAATCTTATTATCTATAAAATAGGAGCGAAACATCTCATCCACTAAATTATCGTTGTACAATGTGTTCCCTGTAAATATACTCGTAAAACTTTGCATTGAACATCCCTGAAACTTATATAGCAAATACATTAAGCAATATTCGGCACAAATTGAAGTCCACTCATTCTGAATCCTATCAACATTCCAGTTCCATCTTTTACAATTCCTTTTTAAAAACTCTAGATGATATCATTTCACGCGCCGCCAGCCAGTCTTGTGTGCTTTTCGCTCTATGAGCTGACGCCGAATCTTGTTGGAATACCCATTGCCTGTTATTGAACATGGTATGAGAAACAGGTTACACAAGGTTCGTCAGGACTGTATTTTGATACACAACTGCATTCGTTTTTACACCTTTCTCACTAAAATGTACCTCTGTTAAGCCCCAATAAGAAACTCCCAAACATACCATGAGCGAGGATGGAAAATGACCTCGTTGGACACGCGGAATACGGTTGCTCGCTTCTTCACTACTGTGTGCGTACCTTATCATTTTGTTTGTTGTAGCTCTCTTCTACGGTAAAAAAAATTTCATCCGAAAAAAGAATTTCCCGATATTTTTTCCCGCGTACCGCTTCAACAAAGCGCGGCATCTCTTCAGTCTCAGGTGTCATTAGACGAGCATTCAAACGATGTCCTGTTTTTCTTCGATATGCCCGAAGCCCTAAGTCTTCATTTAACACCCTTTTCACCGTGTTTCTGCTTAACCCCATCTGAAGGGCCAACAGTTTCTGCTTACGTTTGGGATTTCTTTGAATTCGCGCCTTTACAGCTTTTATCACTGCTGGAGTCCAAACAAATCGAGGGCGACCACTTCTTGACCTGTCATCTACACTCGAGTCTTCATTGTATCGTTTGATGGTACGATAAACGAATCTTTTGGTTATATTCAAATTTTTCAGTATGTCAAAAATTTGAATTGGCACGTAACCGCAACGATGCAACGCAATAACTGCAACACGGTCTTCTTTAAGCGTCCACTCCATATTTAAAAATGAGTAAAATTCTAAAAAGTATAAAGTTTTATTTTCATGAACAATTCGAATTCAATAAACTTTTTTGTGGCCAGCATTCTAAAAGAAAAGTTTTTACTGTGTGACAATACTTATGACCTGACTACGTATATACGTTGGTACGTAGGTGTACATGGGCAGTCTATTAGCAGCATAAACATTATTTAATAGACTGGGGTGAATCTTTTTCCATGTATCCATGATATTACTGCTATTAGTAGATTATTACAGTACAATCTACTCAATGACTAACATAGGAATGGTCAATTATAGTGATTTCCAAATATTAAATTGCATTATTTTGTATTATACAAAACGTATTGAGTCATCTGTCACTGAATAAGACGCAACACGAAGTAATGCTGAGATAAGCAACAGAACGTGAGATAAGCTTGTTGACGCATAAAGTTATTTATTATCAATTCCACTGTAGAAATTCTTTGGATTAGAATTATTATTTACTGGTACTATATAAGACCAAGCAACTGCAGTCATGGAGTTAGTGTATGGTCGTTTGACCGCAGTGGATCTATCAATACTACATTTGTGTTACTTCAACGCATCAAAGGCCATAGATGTAAGTGTTTAGTCTATTGACAAACTTACTTTTCTTTCTGTTATTTTCTTACGTGTGTATGATTTACTGTTAACAAATTATATTTAAATATTGTGTGTGTATATGATTAAGCCGTGGTAGCTCAGATGGTTAGCGCAAGCTGTAAATTTCACAGTACGCGACGCGGGTTCGATCCCCGCCGGCACCAATTAAATTGTTAATTGCAATTTTAAGTGTTTATTCTATTGACAAACTTACTTTTCTTTCTGTTATTTTCTTACGTGTGTATGATTTAGTGTTAACAAATTATATTTAAATATTGTGTGTGTATATGATTAAGCCGTGGTAGCTCAGATGGTTAGCGCAAGCTGTAAATTTCACAGTACGCGACGCGGGTTCGATCCCCGCCGGCACCAATTATATTGTTAATTGCAATTTTAATTGTTTATTCTATTGACAAAATTACTTTTCTTTCTGTTATTTTCTTACGTGTGTATGATTTAGTGTTAACAAATTATATTTAAATATTGTGTGTGTATATGATTAAGCCGTGGTACATACATAACATAGTTCCCATATTGTGTTTTTCTGTTGAACCACCTTTGTATTATATAATATACTATAACTAATTTTTTTGGGAAATCAAACAAAATTTATGATTAATTTAAAATTTTATTTTCAAGCAATAACCACTTGTAAGAAACCCACACTTCGTCACAAGAACAATGTAAAATTTAGTGATTACTTTTTTGCAAATACATGATTATTACACACATAACGTTTGTTTAAATTTATGACATTTGTTCTCTTGTTTGTAGGCACATTTTAATTCTTCGGTCACATCAAAATATGGAATGCCGCGCACGTGTATTTCACAATAACGAACAGTTTTTTGTCTTTTGGCAACAAATAATTGAAAGGATAACTTGACTGAAACAAATAATGATCGATAAACGCATCATTTTTATTAGATAGTTTTACGTCTAGAATAGCCATTTCTCTACATTGAAAATGTTTATGAGGATATGTAATGTAAAATCCGTCCATGTCGATAATGTATCTAATAGTTTTTAGATTTTGTGTCATTTTGAACCAAAATGTTAAAAGTATTTACACGTGACTAAAATATGTTTGTTCCAACAAACTTCACATGACAATTCTTCATTACTTCCCATCATCCCATTTCTTCCTTCTGCTCTTGTCTTCCTGTAATTTAAGTAAACAGAATCACATTCACTAATGATCAACTAATGACTGTCATTGTTAAAAAAGTATTTTTTAACTTTTCACTTTCTGCTATTTACTTTGTATTTATGGCTAGGAAATGTCCGCGGCGCGGACTCAATGCGTGTTGGCGAACTTTCACATGCCTTCGAAATTTTCTCAGACATGCAGATTTCCTCACGATGTTTTCATTCACCGCCGAGCACATGGTAAATCAGCACTTAAAATTGCAATTAACAATTTAATTGGTGCCGGCGGGGACCGAACCCGCGTCGCGTACTGTGAAATTTACAGCTTGCGCTAACCAAATGAGCTACCACGGCTTAATCATATACACACACAATATTTAAATATAATTTGTTAACACTAAATCATACACACGTAAGAAAATAACAGAAAGAAAAGTAAGTTTGTCAATAGAATAAACAATTAAAATTTCAATTAACAATTTAATTGGTGCCGGCGGGTATCGAACCCGCGTCGCGTACTGTGAAATTTACAGCTTGCGCTAACCATCTGAGCTACCACGGCTTAATCATATACACACACAATATTTAAATATAATTTTTTAACACTAAATCATACACACGTAAGAAAATAACAGAAAGAAAAGTAAGTTTTTCAATAGAATAAACACTTAAAATTGCAATTAACAATTTAATTGGTGCCGGCGGGGATCGAACCCGCGTCGCGTACTGTGAAATTTACAGCTTGCGCTAACCATCTGAGCTACCACGGCTTAATCATATACACACACAATATTTAAATATAATTTGTTAACACTAAATCATACACACGTAAGAAAATAACAGAAAGAAAAGTAAGTTTTTCAATAGAATAAACACTTAAAATTGCAATTAACAATTTAATTGGTGCCGGCGGGGATCGAATCCGCGTCGCGTACTGTAAAATTTACAGCTTGCGCTAACCATCTGAGCTACCACGGCTTAATCATATACACACACAATATTCAAATATAATTTGTTAACACTAAATCATACACACGTAAGAAAATAACAGAAAGAAAAGTAAGTTTGTCAATAGAATAAACACTTAAAATTGCAATTAACAATTAAATTTGTGCCGGCGGGGATTGAACCCGCGTCGCGTACTGTGAAATTTACAGCTTGCGCTAACCATCTGAGCTACCACGGCTTAATCATATACACACACAATATTTAAATATAATTTGTTAACACTAAATCATACACACGTAAGAAAATAACAGAAAGAAAAGTAAGTTTGTCAATAGAATAAACACTTAAAATTGCAATTAACAATTTAATTGGTGCCGGCGGGGATCGAACCCGCGTCGCGTACTGTGAAATTTACAGCTTGCGCTAACCATCTGAGCTACCACGGCTTAATCATATACACACACAACATTTAAATATAATTTGTTAACACTAAATCATACACACGTAAGAAAATAACAGAAAGAAAAGTAAGTTTGTCAATAGATTAAACACTTACATCTATGGTCTTTGATGCGTTGAAGTAACACAAATGTAGTATTGATAGATCCACTGCGGTCAAACGACCATACACTAACTCCATGACTGCAGTTGCTTGGTCTTATATAGTACCAGTAAATAATAATTCTAATCTAAAGAATTTCTACAGTGGAATTGATAATAAATAACTTTATGCGTCAACAAGCTTATCTCACATTCTGTTGCTTATCTCAGCATTACTTCGTGTTGCGTCTTATTCAGTGACAGATGACTCAATACGTTTTGTATAATACAAAATAATGCAATTTAATATTTGGAAATCACTATAATTGACCATTCCTATGTTAGTCATTGAGTAGATTGTACTGTAATAATCTACTAATAGCAGTAATATCGTGGATACACTAGATGTACAACAACATCTGAAAAAGATTCACCCCAGTCTATAAAATAATGTTTATGTTGCTAATAGACTGCCCACGTACACCCACGTACCAACGTATATACCTAGTCAGATCATAAGTATTGTCACACAGTAAAAACTTTTCTTTTAGAATGCTGGCCACAAAAAAGTTTCTTGAATTCGAATTGTTCATGAAAATAAAACTGTATACTTTTTAGAATTTTACTCATTTTTAAATATGGAGTGGACTTTTAAAGAAGACCGTGTTGCAGTTGTTGCGTTGCATCGTTGCGGTTACGTGCCAATTCAAATTTTTGACATACTGAAAAATTTGAATATAACCAAAAGATTCGTTTATCGTACCATCAAACGATACAATGAAGACTCGAGTGTAGATGACAGGTCAAGAAGTGGTCGCCCTCGATTTGTTAGGACTCCAGCAGTGATAAAAGCTGTAAAGGCGCGAATTCAAAGAAATCCCAAACGTAAGCAGAAACTGTTGGCCCTTCAGATGGGGTTAAGCAGAACCACGGTGAAAAGGGTGTTAAATGAAGACTTAGGGCTTCGGGCATATCGAAGAAAAACAGGACATCGTGTGAATGCTCGTCTAATGGACCTGAGACTGAAGAGATGCCGCGCTTTGTTGAAGCGGTACGCGGGAAAAAAATATCGGGAAATTCTTTTTTCGGATGAAAATTTTTTAACCGTAGAAGAGAGCTACAACAAACAAAATGATAAGGTGTACGCACACAGTAGTTAAGAAGCGAGCATCCGCGTGTCCAACGAGGTCATTTTCCATCCTCGCTCATGGTATGGTTAGGAATTTCTTATTGGGGCTTAACAGAGGTACATTTTAGTGAGAAAGGTGTATAAACGAATGCAGTTGTGTATCAAAATACAATCCTGACGAACCTTTTGTAACCTGTTTCTCATACTATGTTCAATAACAGGCAATGGGTATTCCAACAAGATTCGGCGTCAGCTCATAGAGCGAAGAGCACACAAGACTGGCTGGCGGCGCGTGAAACGATATCATCTAGAGTTTTTAAAAAGGAATTGTAAAAGATGGAACTGGAATGTTGATAGGATTCAGAATGAGTGGACTTCAGTTTGTGGCGAATATTGCTTAATGTATTTGCTATATAAGTTTCAGGGATGTTCAATGCAAAGTTTTACGAGTATATTTACAGGGACACATTGTACAACGATATTTTAGTGGATGAGATGTTTCGCTCCTATTTTATAGATAACAAGATTTTGTATTTTGTAAATAAAAATTTTAACAAAATTAGGTAATGTGTTTTATTGATGATTCAGATTAGTGTAGATAGGAACAAAGGAGTATAATACGATAGCACCACGCTGAGGAAGAATAGATAATGACGGTATTCAATGAACAATAGGTAAATAGATAAGAACAATGGAGCGCTAATGACGGTGGAGGCCTTCACCGGATATCAATTAGATAAGAGTTAATTGATCTGCACATCTCCGGAACCGTGCATCCTACGCAAAAATGGACCATGCCAAAACCTTTTTTTTTTAGGATCGTGAGTCGACGAACGTCGTACTTGTACCACTTCTGACTCAGTGAGCCAGAACTGGTACAACGTAACTACTGACGCCGTCTTGGTCGCAAAAGTTGAATGTTATCGTCTTCTTTAGAGTTTTTTTGAAAGCTTTGGTTAAGGAGAAAATTTCTATATTATCTATTCGAGATAGGTCTTCTTGGCTAATCTCAAAGTCATCGAAATCCATCGTTACGACGTAAAGTTACAAACACGATCCACGTTATAATATAACTGTAAACACGTGATTACTGCGCTACGAAGTAACAGCGATAAGCCGCTTGCCGGGGCGCAAGTACGCGCGATGTGCATGAGCGGCGCGGTCGCGGGCGGGTGGGCGTCGTCGTGCCCGCGCGGCCCCCTGCAACCGATTCCCGGTATTCCTTGCGCAGAGCCTGGTCAATGGTGGGTGACGCTTATTGACACTTAAAATAGGTGTAAAATGTTGCTTGTGAGAATTAAAAAATGTTTTATGACGTCAAATGTATCCCTTAAACCAATAAAACACACTAATGAAATTTGGAAAAAATATTAATTTTTGTCTGGCTCCAGATGAAAATAGGGTGTCGACCACATTGTCCGACGCGGCATCGAACGTGTTAAATATTTGCTAGTTTCATTTATCCAGTAAATAAACGAATAATAACTCTTTATTTGTTAGAGTGGTCTTCCATGGTACACACACCTTATATAATAGAGTAGTGGTAACGGTATCTGCAAGCAGAACAACAAACACTTTTATGCAGTAACATTACAGGTTGTCTGGTCATGTCCTTTTTTCATGGAAAATTTCTAATGTCTACAAATACTAGGGGTAAGAAAAATTTATGTAGGGCTTGCACCATTTCAAACCTCATAATGACTTTTGTCGCAGTCCTACTAGCACCGTTAGGCCACTGGCGACCCCCTTGGAAGACATAAATGGGGAGGCATTCCCATCTCAATTTCCATCACAGCAATTTGCAACGGAATCCAACGTTCCATTCGTTTTCATGTATGTAACGGACTCCCCTGCGTCCGCTACGTGGAGGCTCTGGACGTAAAGAAGGCGTGTATGATATGATACATAGCATTTGTCATACAGTTGTGGTGAACGTTGTGAAATTCGACAAATTTGAAAAAATATTTTATTAGAAAGCTATATAAGGTTAGAAATACAAGTGGCACAGCCATGCCTTATCTTTATTACGGCTGCAGTACGAATAAGTCGGTACGACTGGGAAAGAAACTCGCTCTCACGAAATACTTACTGACGTAGAAGTAGTTTCGTATGGTGGGTTTCCAGAACCGGTGAACCTGTATACTGGTTTAATCGATTCATTCTAAGGGGTGACAGTGCTTAAATTAATTTGAATTCTTAATCGAGAATAAACTAGGTATATATGAGCCACGCGTCCACTTACCATCGGGTTGACTGTGTGCTCGTTTATCATTAGCTTTTACTTTACAAACATACATATAAATACTTGGCGAGTGAGCAAGGCTAAATTGAAACAGAAACAGAAACTTATTTATTCAATGTAGATTACAAATAATTTACTTATTTAAATTCACTTTTTTAATCTACCACTGTTTCGGAAAAAAACCTCTGTCCTGGGAAAAACCAGCAAAAAAACAGTGGTAGAGCCACGCGGCAGCTTTTGCTGTTGCACGTATGGGCCGACTCAAACCGGGGTGGTACCACGACCTCACAGAATACCGGCGTGAGGTGGAAGCTCTGCTTCCGCGTTTCGTCTGGTGAGTGCAGGTGGCCGGAGGCCCAAACCCCCAGTTTCCGCTCAAGACTGCAACTGCTCAGGGCAAACGGAGCAAGGAACCAGACCAAGGTGACCCCTGCCACGCTATCCGTGAATTTCTGCAATATCAGGGGACTTCACTCTAACCTAAACGCCGTCCACTACCATCTCGAGACGGCGAGGCCGGCTCTGCTCTTTCTGACCGAGACGCAGGTGTCCTCTCCGGCTGATGTCTCGTATCTCTCCTACCCGGGGTACAAACTGGAACACTCCTTTGAGCCTCGGGCTGGAGTTTGCGTTTACGTCAGAGAGGACATCTGTTCTCGACGCCTCGGCAGTCTTGAAGGTTCGAACCTGTCCATCCTTTGGCTATGCGTAGACAGGGACGACCATCCGCGCGTCTACGGGTAGGCATCTCTATAGGTCCCATAGCGGTAATAGCGAAACAGACCGACTATTCGACCACGTCCAAATGGCTACAGATTCGCTGCTACAGCAAATCCCCACCACAGAGCTCGTGATCTTCGGCGACTTTAGCGCCCATCACGCCGAATGGCTTGGTTTAGGTTTAACCGATCATGCGTGGAGATCTGTTCATGATTTTGCCTTGGCATATGGTCTGACACAACTAGTTAATTCGCCTACGCGGATTCCAGATGTGGAGGATCATGCACCTTCTCTGTTGGACCTTCTGCTGACCTCTCACCCAGACGGATATCAGATTTCCGTCGACGCCCCTTAAGGCTCTTCGGACCATTGTCTTGTCCGGAGTGTGGTGCCACTCACGCTGAAATCGCAGTTGCATTCTGCAGGCTGCCGCCGTGTTTGGCACTATAGGTCAGCCGATTGGGATAGTATGCGGTCGTTCTTTGCATCCTACCCTTGGGGGCGGGTTTGCTTCTCGCCGGACGATCCCAACGTTGTTGCGGATTCTGTCGCTGATGTGGTACTTGTGTGGTACTGGTATGGAACTTTTTATTCCTTCCTCTGTGGTGCCCATTGGAGGCAAATTAGCGAGGTTTGGTCGCTCCTGTAAAATAGCATCATGCTATAAGCAGGAGTGCTACCAAGCCTGGGCTGACGCATCGGCGTCCCGGGATGTAAATAGCAGCGCTCTAAAAAAGAAGTATAATTCCGCCTCTAGGTCCTTCAAAAGAGTCATTGCCAAGGCAAAGTCAGAGCACATAGGCAGAATTGGCGAGAAACTCGCCTTCCTTCTGGAACCCGTGCATTCTGGTCTCTCGCCAAGGCTGTCCAGGGGAATTTCTGTCAGTCATCTCTTCCATCTCTGCACAGTGAGGACGACTCACTGGCCCATACCGCAAAGGAGAAAGCCGATCTGCTGGGCTCTTTCTTTGCGTCCAACTCGACTCTCGATGACGGGGGGAGTACGCCGCCAACCATCCCGCGGCGTGAGTGCTCCATGCCGGAAGTGCAGTTCACACAGCACTCGGTTCGCAAAGCACTCCTCTCCCTAGACATCCACAAGTCGATTGGGCCTGACGGAATCCCTCCAATTGTGCTGAGGATGTGTGCTCCAGAGTTGGCACCGGTTTTAACGCATCTTTTCCGGTACTCCTGCTCCCTAGGCGTAGTCCCAAAATTATGGAAGACGGCTTTCGTCCACCCGATCCCTAAAAAAGGCGACCGCTCAGACCCGTCCAACTACCGCTATCACCTCCTTGTTCTCCAAAACAATGGAGTCTATTGTTAACTGCCAGCTCATGAGGTACCTTGAGGATCACCAGCTGATTTGTGATCGCCAATACGGTTTTCGCCATGGTCGGTCAGCTGGTGATCTTCTAGTTTACCTAATTCACAGATGGGCAGGGGCAGTAGAGTCCAAGGGGGAGGCATTGGCCGTTATTTTGGACATTGCGAAGACCTTCGATCGGGTTTGGCACAAAGCGCTTCTTTCGAAGCTCCCTTCCTATGGGCTTCCCGAGAAATTGTGCGATTGAATCACCAGCTTTCTTGCAGATCGGAGCATCAAGGTCGTTGTTGATGGTGCAAGGACCGATTACAAGCCTATTAATGCTGGTGTTCCACAAGGCTGCGTGCTATCGCCAACGCTGTTTCTTCTGCATATCAGTGATATGTTGCAAACCCGTAACATTCATTGCTATGCAGATGACAGCACTGGTGATGCTCTGTACACCGGCCGTGACAATATTTCTAGGGAAAACGTCTCCGAGTACCGGGACAAACTAGTGTCTAGTCAGTCTTGTACGAGTCTCGGATTTGGGGCGACTAAATCTAGTCCAGTTTAACCCCCAGAAGACACAAGCTTGCGCGTTAACCGCTAAAAAGAACCCCTTTGTCGTATCTCCTCAGTTTCAAGGCACTCCCCATGTTGCATCAGCCAGTATCGGAATCTTCGGCGTTGATATATCGAGTGACGTGCAGTTTCGTGGTCACTTGGAAGAGAAGGCCAAATAAGCGTCTAAAAAGCTTGGCGTGCTCAGCAGAGCGGGACAGTATTTCATGCCTGCACACCGCCTGCAACTTTACAAGGCGCAGGTTCGGCCGCACATGGAATACTGTTCCCATCTCTGGGCTGGGGTTCCCCAGTACCAGCTCCTTCCACTTGACCGCATCCAGCGCAAAGCGGCACGAATCGTTGACGACCGTGTGCTTTCCGATCGGCTCGATTCACTGGCGCTGCGAAGAGATGTTGCATCTATTTGCATTTTCTTTCGCATATACCATGTTGAGTGCTCTGAGGAATTGTTCGGATTAATCCCTGCCGCCAAATTTCGTGAACGCACTACGCGGCAAACGTCCCGATACCATCCACACCATCTGGATGCTTGGCGGTCCACCACTGTACGTTTCAAAAGGAGTTTTCTTCCGCGTACAACCTCTCTGTGGAATAGTTTACCACCGGCGATTTTTCCGGACCGATATGACCTGAGGACCTTCAAGAAAAGAGCTTACTCATTTCTAAAAGGCCGACAACGCACCTGCAATTCCCCTGGTGTTGCGGTTGATCATGGGCGGCGGTAGTCGCTTAACATCAGGTGAGCTGCATGCTCGTTTGCTGTCTCTTCTATAAAAAAAGGCTGTGGGACTTTAAAAAAACTAACGTCTTACAATCATGCGTGTTACAATTAACAACACGTAACAAATTAGAAATAGCTTGGTAGCGATCACCCTTTCCAGGGGTTATTATCATCCATTAATTCCTTAATATTATAATAACCCTTTTTATAGAAACTTAAAATTTTTGAAATTTGTGCAGTTCAAATTGTGTATATTTTCTGCTTTGATTATACTCGTATGACAAGTATATTATCAAAGATTTTCTAGGATCTTTCTAGGACTACGAGCTTATCGTAAGAAGACCGGACATTTTTTAAACGAGCGTTTGAAAAAAATTAGGCTGGATAGATCCCGCACATTGTTACGGCGGTTCGCGGGAAAAATACCGCCAAATTTTGTATCCGGATGAAAAAAATTTTAACATCGAAGAAAGTTATAATAAACAAAATGATAAAGTGTTTGCCCACAGCAGTGAAGAAGCCAGCACGCGTATTCCGTGGGTTCAACGAGCACATTATTCTTCGTCACTCATGGTTTGGCTTGGAGTCTCATATTCGGGTTTGACTGAGGTGTTTTTCTGCGAAAAAAGGTGTAAAAACCAGTGCTGAGATGTACCAAAATACCGTCCTAACAAACATAATAGAACCTCTTTTTTAAGCAATGTTCAAAAACAGACATTGGATATTCCAACAGGACTCTGCACCAGCTCTTTTATTATCATTTTGTGGAGTCACACAATTGCAGTTATTAAGAATTTGTAAGCTACATGTTCAATAACCTAAATTATTATAACTGCTAGAGATTAACTCTACTGTCTCATTTTCTAATTTAAATTACTTGGAACAGATTCCAAATTGCATGTCAAATCATTATGCTGCTCAATAGGAACAGATGTCTGAGTAGCCAAGTCCTTGGCTGAGTTAATATATAAATAATAAGATAGCACAGTTTTGCTGTCTTAAATTATATTTGGATAGGTAATACCTATCTATAGTACCAAAAATTTCTTAAATAAATTATTATTGTCGATTAAATTAATTCTATTTTAATTATTACAATTAAATGTCAATTAACGCTAATATAATGGAGGTCACACACGGTCAGTTCAACTGATCATTCCAACTGATCAGTTCCAACTAAAACTGTTGATATTTTTTTAAATATTGGATTTACGATATATCGGTAAATAAACTTATATATAAAACTCCGATATTATATTACAATTATCGATAAATCAAAAATTCAATATATTAAAAAATATCAACAGTTTTAGTTTTAACTGATCAGTTGGAATGATCGGTTGAACTGACCGTGTGCGGCGATCATAAGACTAGTAAAGAAAGAAGGAGAGAGCGCTGTGTACATTACAAATGACGCAAAACCCCAGCCAAAAACATATGCTGAACTTCTTGTAAGCAAGGTACAACTATAGCATAGCAGCAGCGTGCCGCGTGGCTCTACCACTGTTAAAAGTGATTGAACTAACATCGCTCATAGCAGCGTTCACTGCTGCTTTCTTTCGGTTATCATTGGGCGGCTAGGATTTATGCGTCGTTAGCGCGCCGAACCAAGTGTTGCATTGTTTTAATTTTTCATTATCTCTTAAACTATGCGTCCAAAGAGCATGCTATAAAGAGCAAAATTTATATTCATAAAACTGTCTTGATGATGAAGCAACTTTTATTCAATAACGCTCATAAATCACTTTTTAAATTTCAATCATTTTTGTCACAAAATGCGCTTACGGCGGCTTACGTATGAGATATAGGCATATGGTATCGCGGACATTTTTTTAGATGGAGCAAAGGTCAATATTTTTGTAGCGCTTTTGGAAGCGCTTTTTCTTCTGACTCGCTTTACAAAAGTCAATACTTAAGGCTAGCTGAGAGGTGTGGCCTAATGCTAATTGCCTATGCTATTCCTCATGAATCTGGCTGTAATATACATTTTTTTTTAAATCGGTCTTGTAGTTCCAGAGATTAGCGTGTTTAAACAAACAAACAAAAAAACTCTTCCGCTTTATTGTATTAGTACATAAAAATCTTGGCAATGAACGTTTTTAAATACGACCAAACTCGTGCAGAATTCTGGCGTAATATCAGTATATTGCTGCTTTGTTACTATAGTGATAAAAATTTAATCCCTTTTTAACAACAACCGCAATTGAAGGGCTGTAATGATGATGATGATGACCTTTTTTATTGGCAGGAGGCATTCCATAATCCTCAGGGGTGATAACTCGCATTTTGACTGTTAATCGAGGACGGATGTAGCATGAGCCACAGCAACCACTTATCAAAAACACTTACAGCGAGGTCATTGTCTTTCCCTTACGTGTTAATAAGTTTTATAATAATAAAAACACGAATGTCGATTTGTTTCTTGTGTATAATTTTAACTTACCAACGCTTCGTGACTGCATCGCATAATGCCGTGGTCGAAGTGTTTTATCAAAAGTAATGTTTAATGAAATGAATTATTAAGCTATACGGGTCTGTTTTGGGGCGATAAAATATACTCATGGAATCTGATTAAAATTGTAATAAATTTAATATTTTATTCTATATAATTGTTGCCAAACTAGAAAGCTTTACCAGTACCACAGATCTGATAATATTTGGTAGCTATAATATTTTGAAAATTGCAAATACCGCATCATTCAAGTACTGAAAAACAATTAAGGTATGTTTTTAGCGGTAAAGGAAGTGGATTATTTGGTTTGATTTTTTGAATTTTTTCTCTGCTATTTATATTCTGAAACTGATAAGCTTGGAAATGGAGGTTGAGCTAAAACAACCATCACGTTTCTTTTTTAATGTTCCTTTTTATTGTTTACAGTGAATAGTAACCAAACGTTTTGTTCTTACATCATTGAATACTGATGCCAATGGTTGTAAATTATTGTTGCATGCTCATTGTAAAATGTTATTTATGGAAGCTATTAACGAAGTCGTAAACATTTTTTTCTTCCCATGAACACATCTGCTTTGTCACCTGTTATGGAGTTTTATGACACGGGATATTTTTTATTAAAACAATATACTTTGTGATTGTTTTACTTAATCAATACTCGTATTCAAGTACACATATTCATATATTGTCATATTTAATTTTTTTAATATATTGGGTAACATACGAGCGCACAGTCCACCTAATGGTAAGTGGATGCTGTAGTCCAAAGATATCCACATTTATCCTCAACTAAGAATCAAAATGCAAATGCGTTGATACACTTAGGACTAAAATGGAATACCTACCTTGATTTCAGTAAAAAGGGTTTCCGGTTCTCTACACTCAGCATACGAAACTGACGAAACAGCAGCATTACGCTGTTATTTTACCCCTACCCCGGTCGGGCTGACCCATTTTTGGTACAACTATAACATAGCCGCAGCGTGGCTCTACCACGTACCAATATTAATATGTTAAGAATATATTTAGATTTGTACACGTACTTCAATTTACATAATATAATTAAATAATAATATTCATGAAGCGTTGATTTAACTCTTTCTTTGACATTAGATATAAACATACTTATTAATAATTAAGTTAAAAAAGTAGAATCACACCCTATCGCTGCCGCTCTGGACTCAGGCCGGCTTATATTAATAAAGAGGTTGTAAATCAGGAAGAAAATAGGCAAACTGCCCTATTACGTGTTAGCGGACTTTACATGTCTTTGAAATAGTTTTAAATTTTCGTAAATATCATTTTCAAGTCAACGGGATTCGTGCTTTACTTGCGTAGGTATACTATGGAAATGTTAGTAAGGCTTTATCCGCTGAGCTACGTCAATTCCTCGTGCAAAGTATATTACCTATTAATAAGTCCTAAATTGACGAAAATACTAAATAAATAGTATGCTGAAGCTATATTACCTGTGGCTGTAGCATGAATTTTTCGGTTTGACTGAAAAAGGATCATGCTCTCACAGAATAACGGCATAAAATGACAGCTTAATGCTGCAAAACAAAATTTGTGCTGTGTTTCATATGGTGACGTCCGGAGACCCTTTTAACTGGAAACGGAAATTTCAGTTTAGTCCTAAAGTGTTACAAAGGATTTATATTTTTTATCTTAATATAAGATAAATGAAGATGTCTATAAATCACAGCATCCACTTAACATAAGGTGGACTGTGTGCTCACATGTCACCCTTATTCTATAAAAAAACATTTGAGCTAAGAAACTTAGAAATGGGTAACGAAAATATTGGTAATTATAGTAGAGTGACAGTATTGTTAATATTGTTAAAATAAAAATAATATTCTATCGTCGTAACACTGTTACCAATCTAAAATCAGTCTGTATTTTCATAAAAGCCTCTCTTAAGTGAATGGATTTACCTTTTTGCCATACTTCGAAGGCTGCTGGTGTTTTTCTCAAGACTACTTTATAATTAGAAATCATTAAAAGTAAAGCTATAACTTTATCGACCTTTACAAGTATGTATAGTTAGAATAAATTAAGATTTAACAGTTCATCTATGGGGAGTTTTTTTATGCTGCCCTTTCTGCACGATCTTTTTTAATTTAGTTAAATTAAAAAAATATTCTAATGTCGCCAGCGTATTACTGACTGTTTCATCAACTTAAAATCAGTCAGTATTTGGATAAAAGCCTCTATAAATTTAAAGAATTTACCGTTTTAGTAAGCTTCGAGGGCTGATGGTGTTTTTCTCACGACTTTGCTTTAAAATTAGAAATGCTTAAAAGTAAAGCTATAACTATAACGATGTTTGCGTGCATGTATAGTTAGAATAAATTAAGATCTAACAGAACATCTATGGGCAGGCTCTTGTATGCCGCCCGTTCTGCACGATCATTTCATCAATTTCTTAGAGATCTTTTGTGAACTGTTTCCTCATTGAAAAGTGATTTATGACTCGTATTTCAGGCTCAATGTGTCCGGTCACGGTGGGCTTATGCTTTTCACTGTACTATTTCATATAAAGAATGTTTCCTAAACAAGACGTTGGGTGCATACATTGTTCCTTCCTCATATTGTCCGCACCGTAGCACGCATTGTTCCCGCTCTGCTTCCAAATAATGGTGTTACATTAAGGTTGAGCGTCATTTATTTTGGGTGACAGATTTGTCAAGTTCTTATAATTGAGCGAAGGCAAAAATCGTATTGTTTCGAATTCAATTGTTTATAAAGTAATGTTGTTATTGTTTTCTTTTTTGTAGAAATTAGAAGATTTTTGTAGGACTTTAAGTTTAACATTGCTTAATTTTTTTAAGTTGTTAAATGTAAAATAAATATTAAACTTTGTTGGTCATATATAAGGAATAGAATAAAGGTGACAAACTTTGCGCCCTCCTTTCTGCCAAGGAGGGTCGCGTTCGTATACGGCTTAGAGATCTCTCGTCAGATCGGTAAGCCAATCCATAAAGGCGGTGTCTAGTGGGTAAAAGTCTCCACATAACCACGCAGCCGGCTGCGTGGTATGCTATGAGCATTCACCGCCTCCCTCCCCCGCTTTCCGGAGGGTTGCCCATATTTGCTTCGGGCGCAAAAAAAAAGGTGACAAACAAGCACAATTTACCAGATGGTAAGTTGATGGTGTGGTCCATAGACATCTATAATCAAGTATCGAAATGCGAAATGCGTGGTGCGTCGTCACCTTGAGAATTAAGATGAATTGCTTTATTTCTAGTAATAAGGTCTTCTGGTTCTCAACCGTAACCATACGAAACACAGCTTGCCTTAAGCAGCTATTTCTCGGTGCTATTCTGTGAGGAAATGGTTCTCCTCGGGTCGAGCCAACCCATTCGTGCTACCACCATAATAGCTGCAGCGTGACTCTTCCATGGGAATAATAGTTATCTATAGATTGTGTTATCTTATATTGAGTGTGCATTTATAATTTCATTATAAATCAGAACAGGCAGAAAACTGAACCACAGTAGTTAATCTCATTTAATAAAAACTTTTCCTACGCAAAACTAAGTCTTATCACGCAAATTTTACTATCTCTATGTTTTTAAAGTTACAATTAAAGTTACAGCCTATATCCACAGCTGGGCACAGGCCTCCCCTCATTTCCGAAAGGGTTTTAGGGCAAGGGATTGTCCGCCGCGCTGCTTCAATGCATGTTGCGAACTTCACAAGTCTTCGAAATCTTTTTATTCTTATTTCTCAGACATGCAGCTTTCCTCACGATGTTTTCCTTCACCGCCGAGCACGTGGTAAATCAGCACTTAAAATTGCAATTAACAATTTCATTGGTGCCGGCGGAGATCGAACCCGGTTTGCTCGCGTACTGTAAAATTTACAGCGAGCGCTAACCATCTGAGCTACCAAGGCTTTTTATCCCTTAAGAATAATATTAATAATCTTCACGTGTAAATAAAGTTTAAGTGTCTTTCTGTACTATACTGCCTTATGTTGGTCCTAGGGGATAAGATATTTGCATGTCATTAAAACATAATAACTATTTTTATGTTTTTTTGTCTTTCTGGACTAAATTTCGGAATGGCGGAACCAATTGTAATGAATCTTGACGAACAGTTAGACAGCAATGCTAACAGTGATCTAGGTTATTTATACTTTATCCGAAAAACTTAGAGCATTTATTGAGATATCAAAAGGTTGATAAAAAAACGCAAATGTAAAAATTTAATATATACAAAAAACGAAAAGAGCCGTGGTGGCTCAGATGGTTAACACTCGCAGTAAATATATAACAGAACGCGAGTAACCCGGGTTCGACTCCTGCCGGCAATTTTAAGTGCTGATTTACCACGTGCTCGGCGGTGAACGAAAACATCGTGAAACCTGCACGTCTGAGGAATAAGGCAAAAAAAATATTTCGAAGACATGTGAAGTTCGCTAACACGTATTAAGGCAGCGCGGCGGACACTTCCTTGCCTTAAAACCTTCTCAGATATGAGGGGAGGCCTGTGCCCAGCAGTGGGACGTATATAGGCTGTTACTTTAACTTTTAACTAACTTTTATACAAAAAGCTACTTTTGATTGGAACGCCATTCGGTGATAATGGTTTCACTTGAGTTGTTTCTAAGAGCCGAAATAATCCTATTTTTGAGCCAAGTGTTTGTAGGATCTTTTTTTGCGTAAAAATTAACAAGTACTTATTTGTACTAACTCGAGTACAAACACTTATCAATTGTGAATATTTGAATTTCGGTTTGGTAGTTACGTACTTTTAACTTTTAAGACATCTTTGGCCATATCATAAACATTAGTCTCAACACACACTGGGTAAATGAAGAAGGATTTGTGGATATTGTTAGTATCGGGAGTACATAATATGTTTATATATATATATATATATATATATATATATATATATATATATATATATATATATATATATATATATATATATATATCATCATTCTCTAAACCATTTCCCATTATCTGGGGTCGGCGCAGTAAATCTTCTTGTTCCATTCCTCTCTATCAGCCGTCATTTCCATACTTACTCCTTTCATTCTCATATCACTCTTCACACAATCGATCCATCTTTTATTCGGCCTTCCTCTGCCCGTGCGTCCCTCCACATTCATATTCAACACTCGTTTTGTGACATGACTTTCATCCCTCCGCATCACATGCCCAAACCATGCCAATCTGCTTCCTCTCACCTTTTCTACCACTGGCGCTACTTTCAGGCTTCCTCTTATATACTCATTCCTTATCTTATCCATCCTTGTCACACCACACATCCATCGTAACATTCTCATTTCATTCGCATGCAATCTATTTTCATCCTTCTTCTTGACGGCCCAGCATTCACTTCCATACATGACGACAGGTCGGATGATCGATTTGTAAATTTTCCCCTTCAGCCTTATTGGCATTCGGGGATCGCACATTGTGGCTGTGACCTGTCGCCATTTCATCCACGCTGCGTTAATCCTATGCTGCACAGCTCTATCTATTTCGCCGTCGCCTTGAATGAGGGAACCGAGGTACTTGAAATCTGAGCAGGTAGGCAGTATAGCGCCATCCAACGACATGGGTACGGGACTGGAAAGACCGCCGAAATCACAGCACAGATATTCGGTTTTGGATCTGCTGATCTTCAAGCCAACACTTTCCAGCCTCTGTTGCCACCCCGTCAGTCTGCTCTGTACCTCGATGCCTTCTTCCCCGACAAGCACGATGTCATCGGCAAAGAGCATGCACCAGGGTGCCTCATCCTGCAGGTCCGACGTCAAAGCGTCCATAATCAGTAGGAAGAGGTAAGGGCACAATGCCGACCCTTGGTGCAGCCCTACAGCCACATCGATACTGCCCTTAGTTCCCGCGGCAGATCGTACACATGTACGGGATGCTCTGTACATAGCACGGACTAACCTCACATACTTCCCAGGCATACCTTTCATCTTTAACGCCCACCACAAAACCTCACGGGGAACCCGATCGTACGCCTTTTTCAAGGTCGACAAAAACCATGTGCAGATTTTTATGCACGCGCTTGTACTTTTCGCACAATTGCCGTAATGCGAAAATGGCATCTGTCGTACCTCGACCGGGCATGAATCCGAACTGGTTTTGTGTTATATCACACTCTTCTCTCTATTATTCTTTCCCAGACTTTCATCGTATGTGACATGAGTTTTATTCCCTGGTAACTGCTGCAGTTTTGAACGTCTCCTTTGTTTTTAAAAGTGGGGACCAGTATACTACTGCACCATTCCTCAGGTATTTGTTCTTCCTGCAACAATTTACCGAAAAATAAACTCAACCACTTCCATCCATCCGCACTCAGCAACTTCCACACTTCTACTGGTATTCCATCTGGGCCGACCGCCTTCCCATTCTTCATATTCCTAACAGCCATTTTTACTTCTTCCACACTAATTTCTCTCACTAAGCCCATATTCACTGGTGGGTTTTCAAGCATACCATTCCATTCATTCTCTTCATTCATCAATTTCTCAAAATACTCCTTCCATCGCTTCTTTATACTTTTATCGTCAGTCAAAATCCTTCCAGAATCATCTTTTATACATTTTACATGTGAAACATCTCTTCCATTCCTTTCTCTCGCTCTTGCAATTTGAAAAAAGTCGTTTTTGACCTTCGGGGCTTTCAAGGGACCGATATAATTTATCTTGCGCCTCTGCCCTACAAATAGAAACTTCCTTCTTCGCTCTCTTCTTGCATTCTTTATACGCCCCTCTCTTACTTTCTTTTATGGATTCATTCTGGTCTTCTACGCTCCGCCATTCTTTAAAGGCATTTTTCTTTTCTCTCAAAACTTCTCTAATACTTTCACTCCACCACCACCCATCCTTATCTATCATACGCTTCCCTTTTGTTTCTCCTAATACCTTCCTTGCCACACTTCGGATACAATCAGCCATTTCCTTCCAGCACTCATTCACACTCATTCCTTCCGTATCACCCATCTCTATCATCTTGTTTACAACTAGCTCTCTAAATTCACTTGCATACTCCTCCTTATGCAACAAATGCCACTTTATTTTGGGTGGGGGACGATCTGTTTGCGGAGCATACACACTTACAACATTCACTACTTTGTTTTTAATCATTAATTTAACAACTATCATTCTGTCATTTACTCTTTTCACATCTGTCACTCGTTCTTTCAATCCACTATCTAACACAACTCCTACTCCATTTCGCTTCCCATCACTTCCACAATAATAAAACTTGTATCCTTCCCCAATCTCTCTTGCTTTATTGCCCTTCCATTTTGTTTCCTGCAAACAGGCAACATTCACTCTTCGTCGTTTCAAAACATCTGCTAACTCTCTTCCTCTTCCAGTCATCGTACCTACATTCCAGCTTGCAAACCTCACTCTGACATTCTTCTCTCTCCGGGCCCGCCTCTTACGTCGCACCCGCTCCGTAAGGTGCGACAACCCTTGCCCTCTTCCCACAGGAGCCGGGTGCTGCCCCTGCGCGTCGCCTGCGGGGAAAGACTTTAGCGTGTTTGAAATAAAGTTCATTTTTCTTTATTTTTATTGAATTTACAGAATTAGTAATAATACAAATAAAACTGCACTCTTAAAAGTCTTACTGCCTGAAGTTAAGGTCCATTTCAGTTTGTTGTGACTGTACAGATTTAGTGTGAATGTAATTTACGTAGTTATAATTATTTTTGGGATAAAAAATTACCTATATTAAAAATGATAGGAATCGTTTCAGTAAACGATTCTGAACAAACTACTTTCTCAAAGTGCGTTAATTATGTTACTCGTTGTATATAGGAATAAGGTGACAAGCGAGCACACAGTCCACCTGATGGTAAGTGGTTGCTGTGGCCCATAGACATCTACATCTATCGTCGTCAGCCTTGAGGACCAAGATGGGATGCCTCTTTTCCACTAAAAAGGTTCTATATATACACATATAAGACAAAATTCTAGATAAATATTACGAGTAATTGTAGTTCATATATAATGAATTTTTTAATAATTACAGCGCCATCTATTAGATCCTAAAATAAATATGAATCATTCATATTTACAAAACAAAATTTGTGTGAATATGAACTCAATCGGTTACATCGTTTAAAAGACCATGATCACTAATAAACGTACTAAAGACTAATTATTATAATGTAGAAGATCAATAAGCATTTTTTAATACACAAAAAATATAAATTACCCTAAAATGAAAATTCGTTTATTTTTATGACTTTTAAGGTAGTTAATTCAACAAGCTACCTAACTTTACATATTTGACTTTTACGGCATACGATGAGTTGAGGTGGTGGATTAACTAAAACCGCCATCATCTAAAGAACATCGTAATAATTATATTTTAATTGCATATATTCTACGTTTTTATGGTCTATCTCGACTTAAACAATTTTTACGATAATATCCGTAGTTCAACTGAAAAGTAGGTAATCGACATCGTCCAACTCTAACGGATCCGTAAGCTGTAGTGGGAATGAAGAAAGATTTTCGAGTTCCAGCTGAGTGTCGGCGATTGAAGTATACACTGTATACATATAGTAAGACGTCAGGCCCAGGACAATGTTTTGTGGTGTTCTTTGATTGAGACCTTTGTTCTGTAGCGGACTTGTGAAGGACTGCAGTGATGATGGTGACGATGATGATATATAACAGGAAATAATAGACTTATAGGAACGTGAATTATATAGCATTTAGAAAAAATTCAATTGTTCTTTATCGCGCTAGTTTCAGCAGCTGCATTTTAAACTCAAGTACCTCAATATAATACTAAGTGTGAAGAGTCGTTGATAGTGGAGTACTCGCGTCTCGGTGGTCGGTCCGGACCACACGTCGTGGTCTCCCGCCGTCGCACGCGCCACCACTTCGCTCCACCGAGGCCGAGCTGCGCACAAGCGGAGCGACGACTTGCTGTTAGATAGCAGCTATTATTATTCGGTGTATTGACTCGTGTTTTCTTTCATGATTTGTTATTTATATTGTTTAAGAAATATAATTAAGAAAATATTTATTTTATACCTTTTTTATACCGAACAAACATGTGTTTTTTTTTATAGGATAGGGTGACAAACGAGCACACAGTCCACCTGATGGTAAGTGGTTGCTGTGGCCCATAGACATTTACATCTATCCTCGATTGCAAATCAAAATGCAGATGCGTTGTCACCCGTAAGGACCTAAAATGGAGTGCCTCCTTTCCAGAAAAAAGGGTCTCCGGTTCTCTACACTCACCATACGAAACACAGCAGCATTAAGCTACTATTTCACGCTGGGTATTCTGTAAGAGCGTGGTTCTTCCCCGGTCGAGCCGACCCATTCGTGCTACAACTATACTACTAATATAGCTACAGCACAGCCACTAGTGAGATAAATTTGCAGCCAAATGAAAAGAAAGAACAATAAAGGTGAGTTATTCATTGTTATTATTTGTATAGTCTAATATGGAATGATTCATAGCCAATGTATTATTTTAAATTGTTCCTGTAGAATTTGATGTTCCTATACTTATCTTTGAGGGCCGATTTTTCTATGCTCAGAACACATTTACTCATAAAATGTAGGTAATACTATATAAGATTATTAATATTACACCGTAGAGCCATGCTGAAGCTATATTAGTAGTGAAGTTGTAGCACCAATGGATCATTTCGAACGGGGAAGGACCACGGTCTAACAGAATACCAGCGTAAAATAGCAGCTCGACGCGGTTCGTATGATAGATGTAGAGAACCTGTCATTTATGGGCCACAGCAACCACTTACCATCTAGTGGGCTGCGAGCCCGTTTGTTACCCTTACCCGTAGTAGATAACTACAAAAAATATAATATATAATTTGTTTATACAAATTAAAGTTTAGGTATAGTTTTATGAACGAAATGGTACAATTGTTTCACTTTGATATTCTGTCAGGTTATAATATATCCAACGGACACCTTTTAACTGACGATTGCAAAAGCAGCCCTAAGACTCTTGAAATTTCTTCCTCAGTAGAACTATGCAGTAGGCTCTTGCTTTGATAAATTGTAGAGTGTCTCCACCTGGGAAGAGACAAACGTTATATTTAAAGAAAAGCCGAGAGAAGCACTGTATTGCTGCTACCATTCGTTGACTGGGTGATGAAATATTATGAAGCAATCTGTGCGAGATGCCTGTTCAAGTGTGAAGGCTGTAACGTTTAAAAACTTACCTACAGACGATTCAATCTTTTTTAACCCGTTAGCTCATGGAGCTTACGGGTTAAAGTGATCGAACAATTTTTTTAAACTGATTGCGAAAAATCATTCTAATATTCCGAACGCTAAATCTGCAGCCTGGAATAGTTTAAATATGAATCATAATTAAGTGGTTTATAATGCTCTAGATATAAATAAAACATATATGCGAATAAACCGCAAATGTTGTTAAACTGGATAGAAAAATGTGACAAATTCGAGCTACGTTCAATTTTATTCAAAAAGTAAGTTGACATTTAGTTTTAAATATTTAATAAATAACAAAAGGTATAATATAATCGCATGTATCAAGGTCTTGGTGACAATAATAGTTGTATTTTTATTTTTCTCTACACCTGCCCCTATTTTGCATACTTATTATTTGAATTGGCTAATACATTGATTAGTAACATCTGTCAACTAAACACTGTAAAACGGACCCTATATCTAGAAAATAAGATTCAATGTTTTTATTTTTTATTTTAAAGAAAAACACCTTAAAAATCTAACAATTGAAAATAATTTATAGCTTTATTGGTTCATTCACAAAAGACGCCATATTAATTCACATAAATTATGTAAGATTTTAATGATCTAGAAATACCTTTTTTAATAAAAGACTAGAATAAGTAATGCGACGACTATATCCCGTACAAAACTCAAATTAAATTCATCATCTTATAAATGTAATAAAATACGTTAAGGCAAAATTTTAATTCCAGACCAGTTATGGGGAGGAGACGTCGGTGGGAGGAACTTGATAGACCACGCCTATCGCGCCGCCCAACCGGGGTAATGATTTCATGTGAGTGTTATATACTTATGAACTTTTTGTTTTAATATATAGTTCATATATAATCCTAACAACAAAGTTAAGACTGTTAACATTTTTATTATGTTACGAATGGTTGGTTGTTAACTGCTTTGTCTCAGCCAATTCGTTAACGAATAGTATTTCTTAACGAATTACTTTTAGAACAACCTTAGACCTTGTTATTTTTTTTACGTATTTAAAAAAACAAAGATGTAGAAACCTTTTCAAATCTATAATTAAAATTAAGTTTCAACGTTAAGCATAATTTCGATAAATTTATCTTTTGTAGCTACATATTCCAGTGTTGTTGATCACTGCTAAATTTCGAGGTAAAATGTATCCTACTTAATATTAAGTAAATGTCATAGCTGCAGCGTGAGTCTATCACGTAACAAAAACCTTCCATCAAATCTTTGATTTATGAAAAATAAAGTAACCTCATGGTATGAGGTCTGGATTATATGCAGAATGGGTCATAAGCTCACGAGTTCCACCTTTACAGAAGCCAAAATGACTTTGTCTTGTTCGCGGGGGGTGCCGAGTATTGTCATGGTTCAATAGGATGCGACTTCTTGGTCGTTTTCCTAATTTTTTTAAATTCACGGCGCCACCCCCCGCAAACAACAAAACCACACCCAAAAAAAACCATGGACAAACAAATGGTGGTATACCACTGCTACCACCTTTTTGCTCATCAAGTGGAATCGTGCAGACAGACTCCGTCTGCGAAGCTGGAAAGTTAAATGTTTGTTGACGATTTTGTTGGTCTGCTGTCGCCTCTGAACATCCGTACAGAAGGCTTTCCGGAATGAAACAATATATCCGGGATGAAACATTTATACGTAGCAGAGCCATGCTGCAGTTATATTAGTAGTATAGTTGTAGCACGAATGGGTCGGCTCGACCGGGGAAGAATCACGCTCTCACAGAATATCAGCGTAAAATATCAATGCTATTGTGTTTCGTATGGTGAGTGTAGAGAACCGGAGACCTCTTTTTCTGTATAGGAGGCATTCCATCTTAGTCCTCACAGATGACAACTCATCTGCATTTTGATTCGTAATCGAGGATGAATGTAGATGTCTATGGACCGCAGCAACCACTTACCATCAGGTGGACTGTGTGCTCGCTTGTGTTTGTGTGCACCACCCTATCCTATAAAAAAATGTTTCGTATCCTGTCAATACATTTGAACGTCCTTGATCATACTTTTGCAACGCATAAATCAACTCGAGCCCGTTTTTGTTCGACTTTCTAACTTTTAAATGTACCTAAATGTATTTTTTTTGAATTAAGCTCTTACCCAATATCCTCGGTCTGCG
Organism: Parnassius apollo; assembly: GCA_907164705.1. Taxonomy (NCBI): domain Eukaryota; kingdom Metazoa; phylum Arthropoda; class Insecta; order Lepidoptera; family Papilionidae; genus Parnassius; species Parnassius apollo. The sequence goes on from CAJQZP010001125.1 coordinate 1,345,522, forward strand.
TACCAACGTCCTCGAATATTCTTATATGTGATTATCCGGTTTTCTTCAATTCGTTACCTGAAAGTAGCCACATTTTACTCAGCGATCGCAATTGAGGGTAGACCTTCGATTATTTCAACATGGAGAGAAACACGATCAAATTTTGCGTACAAACGACTTATCAGACCTCAAATAAGGTGATTCCTTCCCAACAGCATTTTGAAGATGATCAGTATAATACTCATAACTTTAATCAATAAATGAGTTTATGAGTTATTTATGAATGGCCAGGAGCACTTTTAGTATGTCCAGAATTCTATCATGTCAGACATACTGTCATGCCACGTAGCGAATTCTTCGAAAGACCTATGTATATCTACTGAAATTATATTTGTTTTGAAATTATAGTTGTTTACTGAAGAGGGCCATTAGAGCAATCTATTATTTAAAACTTTAAGGTCGTTCAGACAAAAATTTAAGGAAATTAATATTTTAACTTTGGCATCTCAATACATTTATGGAAATCTAATAAACGTATACAAAAATAAAAGTAGTTTTCCTAAAATAATTTGTTTTGAATGCCACGTTAAAAAAGTAGTTTTACAAAATAATTGATATCCATTCTGTAAATACTAGTAACAGACACAAGCTAGTCGACTACCAGTTACTCGACTCCACCGAGTCGGTAATTCATTTTGGGGCGATATTTACAACAAAATCCCAGAAAATATTCAAAATTTTACCTGCACAATCTTTAAAAACTTTATTAAACCAAGTTTGTAAGAAGAGGGTTATTATAATATTAAGGAAATTATTGATGATTATAACCCCTGGGAATGGTGATCGCTACCAAGCTATTTCTAATTTGTTTAATGTTGTTAAATGTAAAATACAATTTTTAAATTGTATTTTAAATTTAACAACATTTTAAATAGTCCCGCTGTGTTTTTGTGTTTTTGCTCGTTCTTCCCAGGACGGAGGTTTTTTCCAAAACAGTGGTAAATTAAAAATAAAGTGACTTTCAATAAGTATGACTTCTTTTCTTTGATAGGTCAAAGTGCGCTTCTTTTCTTCCTCGGAGATCTACCCTGTAACCGTTTCTACTGGGGTTGTTTCACCAAGCAGCAGTGTATTGACTGAAGATGTACAGTGCACATACTTCGGAGGCTACAGCAAACCAACAAAATCCTTAACAAAAACAAAATTTTCTTTCCTTTCAGACGGGTCCTGCCGCACGATTTCACTTGATGAGCAAAACATGGTAGTGGTGGTACACCACCATTTGTTTGCCACCAAGCGTCAGTGTACCTACATATTCTGTGTTTAGCTTTGCAGTACAATGCAAGATTTACTAGTTGAAATGGAAATAAAAAGCGATGATTTCGATTCCCATTTGGAATACGAAACGTATCAGCGTTATATTTGCAATTTATGTTTTGTGTAACCGTCAAAGGTATGAGACGTTTGACTTACGATCAAAAATCCATCTGCCAAGCGCGACTTACCGTAATCGCCACAATTATCACACTTATGTCCATATCTGACTGAGATGAACAAGAATTAGTTCGAAGGTGGTACAGCCTACACATGGACAGTTTAAGCATCTTATTACGGTAGAAGTGAAACCTTCAGAAAACTAAACTTCGAGGGAATAAGACGAATGGAGAGTCAGGATTAGAATAATTGTAGGGTTTATGTAATTAAATTTATAATATACGGTGTCTCTACCACCTATCTATATCTATCTCATTCTCCCGCAGGCTAAATCCTATAGATGTATATGTCGGTCTCTTATTGCTGTCGCTTTTTCGTTTCATCGAAATTGCAAATAACAACGATTCTAAAGAAATTTTCACATTAATAATTACAGCCTATCTCCTCGTCTGTCCAAACGCCATAATATGGCGTCGAGTGATAGCAAACTAGTTGTAACATATATATGATATATAATATATATGATATATAACATATATATATATATATATATATATCTGCATGATTGATTTTGTCTAAATTTGATTTAATAATGTGTTTTTTTTTGTTTTTTTTCGTGAACCTCCTTATTTTTTGTCCTGATGTCGAGAAGAGCTAAGTGAGGCTTTTCACGACCTTGTCGTAAACAAAAAATTTATGAAAAAATTTTTTTAATATAATTAAATATGCTTTGAACGTACAAGTAAAACAAATAGTACTTGGAATAAAGGCTTTCATTTATAATTATTACACCTTTGCAGAAAATTGGGGAAAAAACTCTTTTCTTACTTTCTTTTTCAAATTAGTATCACTTTCGAAGTAAACCTGTATTCAAGTTATATATAATCTGATAGCTTATTTAATAAAGTTTTCATTGATATATGTTTTTAATATACCTTTTATACAAAATGTCTTGGAAATAGTCATTTTAATGAACAGCAGGAAGTAGTCTGGAAGTACTTCGGAAAGTGCTCGACAGATGCGCCATATTGGCCAAAATGACCCTGACTTACGAGAGGCTATCAAAGTCCAATGCTGATCATAAGTATGCTTTCCCATAAATTGCCTCAAAAGAGACCATCCTGCAGATGCTAAGGAAGCTAGATCTGGCGAATAGGCAGCTGTTTGAGCAGTTTAAATCCCGTTTCTTAAATGACAGCCATCGCATTAGTGGCTTTGTGAACTGGAGCATTGTCTTAGTGAAACAGCACTCCAGCCCGCAGTTTGCCGCGTCATTTTTCCTTAATAGCCTCCTGCAATTTTCTTATTTGACCTGCGTTGTAGAGCCCAAAATAGTGACTCCCTTCTCCAAATACTCCACCATAGTTATTCCTTCAGCGTTCGAAAAAACAGACGTCATAACCTTTCACGCCGTACTTGACACTTTGAATTTAATGTTGTTTAATTCGATGCTTAAGATATATTATAGTTGCAGCATAAATAGGTCGACTCGACCAGGGAAGGTCCACGCTGTCAAAGAACAGTTGCTTAATGGGTATTGTAAGTGTAAAGAACCGAAGACCATTTTTACTAGTAACGAGGTAGTCTATCGTAGTCCTCAGAGGTGACAACGCGCCTTCATTTTGATTCTTAAGGGGAAATATAATGTCAAATGGCTTAGCAAGATCCTTCGTTATGCCGAAAATATTGCAGCATTAATTTTGAAATAAATATATGGTAAATTTGAGGATTAATGTTAAGGATTATATATTAGACGAAAAATCGATTTTGTAAAATTTTCTCGATAGAAAAAAAATCCAAAGTTACCTCCAAAATAAACAATAAACCGCTGTTATTCATAAAATACTTTAAATAAGATCATGAAACTTTGCATACTAACTGGACTAACTATAAAGCAGTGGCTATGTTATTTACTTTTTTTTAAAATACCATTATTTTCACTGTAAAAAAGAAATTACCCAAACTATCGGCGCGTAAGCTTGATTCCTGTCGCCCCGTTAGTATCGCTCCGGCTTTTGAAGGGAAAAGTTGTGTCGCTTACGAGCAGAATATACATTACGTAACAGGACGACGTAAAATTAAAATGGGAAATAACCGTTATAAAAATAAGAAGCGACTGGGTTGGCGTTAAGAAACAGGCATAAATATGATAAACCTAATGAAATAAGTGTCTAACGACCTTTCTACTTACAGTATTAGTGATTACAAACATGTCGGTACATAGCATACGACGCGCGGGGAAGTGGGGGCGAAATTAGAATTTAAGCTGACTTACTCTATCCTCTTAATCAAGGACAGGTGGACTGTGTGCTTGTTTATCTTCCTTGCTCTAAAAAATACTTTAGCTAGTTGCATCAATTGGCGGGTGGGTTGATAAACCTGGTTCGTTTCCCTCGATCGCCTCTTACGACACCCATGAGGCATGAGGTGATATCGGATAGTAGATATTCTTGCACCGTCACTATACAATTCAAGGCTACGAAGAATTTTAGGCTAAGTTTAGCTACGAGGCAGACGACAATGTTTCGAGAACACCAGCTCTCTATTAAGTAACAGTTGTGATTCCAGAGGTAATTAATACGAAATCGAGCAACGTTGTTAATGATCACTGTTGTTAATAATTTTAACACTGTGAATAAGTCACAGAAATGACAGGTCGTTTTGATATCCTATTTTTAAAAATAGGCAAAGAAACATTGTGCATGAATATTTAACCATTTTTAACGAATTTATAAATAGAAAGGATTTCATACTGAACCGATCATTTGTTTGCCGTATAATTCGAATATATAACAGTTATCTCTCACCCTCATGTGTCGAATCCCACGCCCACGAAGAAGTGCAGATTATTATTTAATAACGTAAAGGTGGAAATAGAATAACGACTCTACGTAATTGATGGTCCACTGCGTCTTACAAATTGCCGAGATGCAATATTTATGGTCGCAATTATTTCCCCTGCGTGCTTCTTATATACCTACCTACAAAGCCCACGGGGGCAACGATATTTTGTGAATAATAATTCATTTTTGGGAATTTTTATTATGTGTTGAATATTATTGGTTCTTAGTATTTTTAAATTTATTGCAGTCTTTTTAACTGGGGTTGTTTCACCATTAATTTTTAAAGAAATCTTATTAAGAGAATTATGTTCATAACATAAATTTTATAAGTACTAATTCTACATACCCCTTCATAAGATTTTTTTTATAGAAGAGGGTAAAAACGAGCATGCGGCTCACCTGATGTTAAGTGACTACCGCCGCCCGTGATCAACCGCAACACCAGGGGAATTGCAGGTGCGTTGCCGGCTCTTTAGAAAGGAGTAAGCTCTTTTCTTGAAGATCTCTAGGCTGTGTCGGTCCGAAAAAATCGCCGATGGTAAACTATTCCACACGGAGGTCGCGGAAGAAAACTCATTGTGAAACGTACAGTGGTGGACCGCCAAGCATCCAGATAGTGTGGATGGTATCGAGACGTTTGCCGCGTAGTGCGTTCATGAATTTTGTCGGCTGGGATTAATCCGAACAAATCCTCAGAGCACTCCCCGTGGTATATGCGAAAGAAAATGCAAAGAGATGCAACATCTCTTCGTAGCGCCAGTGAATCGAGCCGATCGGGTCTTCGACGATTCGAGCCGCTCTGCGCTGGATGCGGTGAAGTTATTCTAAACAATCGAACAGAGAACCTAGAGACCTACAATGAATGGTGAGAGAGATAAAAATGCCAAAAAAGCTTAGAAAGCTTAGCCGAGTTTAGAAACCTGAAACCGTGAATACACATTTGAAATAATGAAGTATCTGTCTTTAATATTCAAAAACCTGGCTTTTATAAGCTAAGTGGTTATTTGCATGGTATTAAGTCATGAATAACCATTATTAAATTTTTTGTCTTTCTGTCTATCTGTTTGTCCGTATGGCTGAATCGATTGTATTGAAACTTGACGAACAGATACAGAGCAAAGTCAGGACAGATCTAGGCTATATATTTTATCCGAGCATCTTGGATTTTGTTTTGTAAAATTGAAAATTATAGACAAAATAAATACACTAAAATATTAATAATGTGGTTGTAGAGCCGTGGTGGCTCAGATGGTTAACGCTCGCTGTAAATATAACAGAACGCGAGTAATCCAGGTTCGACACCCGCCGGCACCAAAGAAATTGTTAATTGCAATTTTAAGTGCTGATTCACCACGTGCTCGACGGTGAAAGAAAACATCGTGAGGAAACCTGCATGTCTGTGGAATAAGAAGAAAAATATTTCGAAGACATGTGAAGTTCGCCAACACGTATTGGGGCAGCGCGTCGGACACTTCCTTGCCCTAAAATCCTCTCAGAAATGAGGGTAGGCTTGTGCCCAGCAGTTGGACGTATATAGGCTGTAACTTTACTTACTTTACTAATGTGGTTGTAATTGAAACAACAAAATTAAACAAAATTAAATGCAAAATAAATGTTACGCGAAACTGACATGTGTAGTATTGATATAAAATGATATAAAAATTGATCACAAGAAGCAGGAGGAAGCCCTCAAACATCCCAAGTCCCTGTAAATGTTTCAGTGCACGTAATTCAGAAAGAACATTAAACAGAAAAAAAGACCTGAATACTTGTCTTGACATGTCTTTTTTTCAAAACATTCTAGTTAAAATAAATTCATATTCTTAACAAAAAATTTAAAATAAAATCAATCACAATATGAATGACAAACGAAGGTTTCTGAAAGGCCCCAGGGCAGCTTAAAAAGCAAATTCGCCAAAAAATAAGTAGGTATGTAGAAAAAACAATTCAATTAGAGTTCATATTCTTAACAAAATATTTAAAATAAATTCATCCACAATAATTCAAATAAGTAAGCATGTAAAAAAAAGAATTCTAATAGAGTTACTGCTCCTCTGTCCAAGGGTTTTCCAGCCACACAGACTCTTTCATTACTGGCATTCTGAGAGCAGCCGAAGAGAGTTCCGGAATTGTGGAACCACTTCCATCAATTTCGTGTTCGTCGAGCCAATCGGCATTCTCAGACGATATTTCACAGCGGCGCACAATGCACCTCATTTGCCGTACTGGTAGCAAGTGGCTATGGCCGTACTCTACTTTCAAGACGGTCTTGGGCACTCTTGCCATGCACTTAACGATATAGATCCCACAGGTTGGACATATTCTGTTCTTGAGGCGGGATTGTACTGATAGGTGAAAGAAATCGTAAGGCATCTACTTAAAACCTTCTAAAGGAGGCGACAGATCAGCGGAAAACCTCACAACAAGTGGTGAAAACTTGCATGATACTTTGTCCAGCTAGCTAGGTACCACGAGTTTGATTGGGGTTTGAATAATTGGGTAGGGTAGCGGCAGGAAAATATACCGAAAGACAGATTTCAATGCACTCCTCCAGCGAGAACAGCAGGACTCGTCCGCACATTCGATCACTTGCAAGAAATATTGCGATTCACGAACGTGAGTGCTAAAACCACACCAGATTAGCTTCTGCTGAATCCTGCAAGCTATCTTCGTGCTTTCTATATTCTGCAATGTGCTTCTACATAAACACTAATGAATACTGACAACGACCCCAAAACAAAAATGACGTACAATACAGTCGAGGAATTCCCCGTAAAACATAAACGAAAAGGGTTGCTAACTTGGAAGAACAAAATAAAAATGACGTATAATACTATAGAGAAATTCCCCATGAAACATAAACAAAAAGAGTTGCCAACTTGGGAGACTTTAATTCCCTAGTTTTTATTTAAATAAAAAATTTTTAATAAAATAAAAAAACGTTGCTCGAACACACTCCCGCCCCTGTAACACATCGTAACGTTTTAAAAGACCCCCAAATTGCGTTACGTAATACTCGAACCTCCTATTTCCCCCTAGGAGTAAAATGGAGTAAATACAAATGGTAGAGTGAATAGAAATTATTTGTCTCTAGGTTTTCCAAGATTGCAAACATAAAGGAAAAATGTTAGCATATAATAAACACACATTCCAGATCTGTAGAAAAACCTAGAGACAACTTAATACATAAAACTAATAACCAGACTTGTTTCTATTCACCCCGCGGTTCCTATTCACCCTATTTTATCGTAATCATTTATCAATCATAATCAATTATTATACCGTCATGAGTTCTTAATACATCTGCAAAATTTTTGAAGACGGACGTCTGGAAGTGAATAAAAAGTAGAATTAGAAAATTCCGATACCAATCATATACACATAGGTACATACAATTCAAGCTAATAAAAAGCGTGTAAGAAGAAAAAATTACCTATACTTCTTACTATTTTATTCGTTGACTTTCAAATAGTAAATATACTACCGATGCAAAAATTTTTTGGATTTTTTTAATCAGCTGCAATAGAATTTTTATTTCGTAATAATAGTTTAGTCTAGTGTATTTGTCACCCTCACATACTTGTTAAAATAGTTGCCTAACATAATTAAACCAATAACGGCATAATTTTAAATCATTCATTTGTTAGGCTAAATTTTTTTAAACTTAGTTTTTTTTTGAAAATTCGAAAAACTGATAAATACGAGTAAACCGTAAATGTCGTTCTCAGATCATAGAAACAACTGTGGTTTCTATGATCCGAGTTGTTGTTTATCTGAAATCTAAATAACGCCACATTAATAGATAGATAGACAGAAAATTCTTTATTGCACTCAAACAAGAAAAAATTTGGTTCAAAGACGAACTTAACGCCGAAAAGGCGTTCCCTACCAGCTAACCTTTAGTAGTGTGGTGAGAGCTATGGGTAGATTCGCCAGAGGAAAAAAGGAACTTATTTACACATACTATTCAAAACGTAAACATAATACGAATATGTTAGTTTATAGTTACATATAATTATACTACTTACATACACATATACATACATATATACTAATATAAGTATACATAGACCCTAACTGAGCGAAGCCGCGAGCGGAGTGTCGCTAGTTTTAAATGAAGATAACTTTTTCATTTATTTAACTAGGTCTGCGATTTTTCTTGGCGTAACAGTTGCCATTAAAGACAAAAATGCGTTAACGATAAGTTGAAACAAGGACATTACAAGTACACGATGTGTTTTCCAGTCCTCGTAACGATGGCTGCAGTGGATAAAAACAAGATTAATTGTTAATATGTTGCAGCGTGTGTCACGTCGTTAAGGAAACTGAGCATTACTTTTCGCATAATTTACAAACAGTCTGCTTTAACGGCCACCAATAATGGCAAACAGCTCGACATTCTTTAGAAAATGTGATATCCGTACTTAACTAAACAGATAAATTCTTGAAAAGAATTTTACTCTCTTGTGTTTGAACACTACCCACACCTGGGCGGTCAGACTCCCTTTCTGCCGAAGAGTTCGTCTGGGTATTTGTCACCCTCTTATCTATTCTTCTGCCGCCAAAAACAAATAATTTATTTACAGGCTGTGAGGCATTCAACCTTAGTTCTGAGGTCACCACATCTGTAGCCATCTATATTTAAAGTTGGCTGATTTTGTCCATGGTTTGCATTAGCGACTTACCACCAGGTGGCCTGTAAATTCAAAATAACAATACCCCGTGTATTGTTATTTTGAATTTATATAGTTATTGGGTGCGTTAGGCAAAAAAACCACCAGGGTAAAAAAAGGATCACAAGATAGAGACTTCGAGATTATAAAAAAAAAAAAAATCAAATAATTTTAAAACAAAAACTAAAAAAAAAAAAAAAAAAAAAAAAAAAAAACAATTGTAACTGTTATAGCAATGTTGACAATGCATGGTATCAAACGAAGAAAACTCTCATTTCTACAAAAAATTGCTCAGTGCGCGTTAGGACGTACTTAAAATTTGACACGTTGTGCAGATCATCTGTATTCTATAGTTTGTTTTTAAAAGTACTATGTTACATTGTTTTTTTAAATATTTTGCTTGGAAATGATGAAAGACCAGATTATTTCTTAAATTTTATACCTATAATTGCTAAAAGTGGTTTATGAATGACTTCAGCATGAATGGTTCAGCTCGACTGAAGAAGAACGACGCTCGCTCAGAATATCTGTAAAAATCAGTGTGAATAAACAGCATAATGCCACTGTGTTTCGTATGGTGAATGATGAATCTGGAAACCCTGGTTTGAATAAGTGGTAATGAGTCCATTCCAGATCACCCTCAGGGTTGAACTCATCTTCATTTTGATTTTAATCATAGATAAATGTAGGTGTCACAGGATCCTTTTGCCACAGCTGGACTATCTACTCCTTTGTCTCCTTGAATTCTTTAAAAAAATGTTACTCGAAAATTCAGTAAAAAAAACTATCGAAGTTATTATGATGTAACTCATATAAGAAAGCAGTCAGATTTAAATAATAACCATTCCTTACTGTTGGCAGTGGAACAATTAAAAGTAATGACCATCTGTAAACGTTACCTCAGCAGATGTTGAAAAAAATGGGTAATTTTCTTAATTATGATACAATGTGAGTCTGGAAAAAAAAATTAAAAGTAAAGTAACAGCCTATATACGTCCCACTGCTGGGCACAGGCCTCCACTCGTTTCTGAGAGGGTTTTAGGGCAAGGAATTGTCCGCCGCGCTGCCCCAATGCGTGTTGGCGAACTTCACATGTCGTCGAAATATATTTTTTTTTCTTATTTCTCTGACATGTGGGTTTCCTCACGATGTTTTCCTTCACCGCCGAGTACGTGGTAAATCAGCACTTAAAATTGCAATTAATAATTTCATTGGTGCCGGCGGGGATCGAACCCGGTTTGCTCGCGTATTGTGAAATTTACAGAAGCCCTAACCATCTGAGCTACCACGGCTTCTGGCCTAGGGTGAGTCTGTAAAACTGCTCGCCAAATGTCCACCTGATGCGACTTCTGCAGCCCATGGACACCTGTAACCAACATCAATAAAGGAAACTACAGATGCATGGTCATCCCTGAAGAATAAGGTAACATAGTTCATAGTTTCGGGATCATAACAATAAATCCAGCCTTCGTCACCCGTAAGTATGTCGAACACAGCATTTTGAGTCACCTCCGTTAAATCTTTGAACCATTTCACGACACCAATCAACACGACGGAGTTTTTGGGCCTCTGTCAAATTATGAGGTATCCACCGAGTACAAAGCTTCCTGACCGCTAAAGTTTCATGGAGGATTTTGTGCACTTGTCTTATACCGATCCCTAAGCTTGTCCAAATCTGCTGATAAGTCACTCTTTTGTCAATCTCTATCATACGCCCCACAACACCGATGTTATCTTCAGTCGTTGCCGTAGAAGGTCTTCCGTCACGCACATCATCGTTAAGATTAGTTTAGAAACCAGTTGTAAACAGTGGCACGAGATGGGGCTTCATCGTGACAGGAAGTCATGATAAACTTTCTTGTTGACTTGGAATGACATCGAAAGTCGTAAAAAAATCATTGTACGAAAATTTTCTCGCGTTGAATTCATGCTGACGTGACACAGATAATTTTCAATTTTCCGCCAAATCGTAAATAAATGACAAATTAATGAAATACATACACAATAATATTGACAAAGAGTTCCATTTTCAAAATTTGAACTTACTTTTTTACTATGTATATTGTTTAAAAGTGGCCAGTTCTAAAAACTCTTAGTGCCCGCCCTCGTAAGTAGATTGAGACCTAAAAAAAGATGGATGGACTTTAATTAGGAAGATAAGCGTAAGAAAGGAGTGAGTGAAGAGATGACGACTAATAGAGGAGAATGGAAGAGGAAGACATGTTAAGCCCCCCTAACAAATTGGTATTGGAGCATGAAAAAGAAGAAGCTTTGCCTTACAACAAAGGGATGTAGGCTCGTCGCGCGTCTCGTTGTCCGATGGCGCAAGAGCGAGGGAGCAATCCAGTTATGTTATACCTGCGTACGCTGCAAATTGTATTGCAATTATATAGTACAAAATGACGCCTGATTTATTTCTTTTGCGGTGACATATAAGTTTATAGACAATCTGCTTAAAAGAAAAGAAATCACGTTAACATGATATCCTAGTTAGAAGAAATGTAAAAAATAGGTTTTAAAGATCTATGGCCGATGCACTATGAACATATTTTTTATTAAACATTTTTTTTACTTAAATGATAATAACGTCTTTACAGTTTTAAACCAATTCAATGCTATAATTAATATATAAAAATAAAATACAGGTATAAGAATATAAGGCTGAGGCTATGATTATATGTTTTTTTTTTATTAAGTTTGTTAAATTTATTTCCTGAGTAATAACGGACAGTTTTAAAAATTTTGGAGGGTTTTAATTTTAAAATATTTCTTGTGTAAAAAAAAACAGAAAGATGTAGTGATAGATGTAGATTGCATTGTAAAAAATATCGTGTCATTATCCAGAGACAAAACAAAGGTTGTGTTTGATTCGCACCTCACAATATTTTTTTTTATTTCAACATGCCTCCTATTACCATGCAACATGCGTTGCCTCGTGGTTTACCGTTCCTAACAGGCATACAGGCAGATCATATAGACCTAGACATACATCAAGGCTCTTTAGCAGCCGTGAAGTATGTACCATTATCAAGTTGACTTAACAAATATTAAATTAAGACTTACAAAGATGATTAGTACTTTAGTAGATTAGTTAGCAGATTAGTACTTTAGTAGATGAGTTAGTAGACTTACAAAGTAGATTAGTATTGAGATATCCTCGTAAATATGTCTGTCTGTGTCTTTAGAGATAGCAATAGTTTTTAAATAATTAAAAAAATGTAAGTAGGTAAAAAGTGTACTGAAATAATATTTTAAGGTTCCATTTTAAAGGTATATATTTGAAAGTACAATTGAAATAATATTCGTGTCGTTAGTGGAATAAAATTACCTGTTCTATGGTGACGAAACGATTAGTGTATCTTAGATTGCGATTATATATAAGTAATAATTAAGAATAAAAATAAAACATCGTATTTAATTTTGTATTTCGTAAGTACATTGAAATACAAATAACTTGTGATATTTGTAGTATTTATGCAATGATCCGGCGACCGTTGGACACCCGCTGGCCCTGCTGCGCGCGAGCATTTGTCGGGCCCACTTTTATATCGAAAATATAAAAAGCCAAAATAATTTACCAAACAATGTGGTACATTTTAAAAACAATCCTAGTAATATGACTATAAAATACTTAAATACCGCTTTATAGTGGACAAGTAAGAAACCATTAAAAATAATTTGAAAATAGCTGTGACTATTAATTATTTCGTATTATAAAAATCTAAGTACTACAGTAGGGCTGGTATAGGCAGGAGACAAAAAATTTTACCCCCGATTACAATCACTGACAACAGATAAAATTATCTTAATCTTAGATCTTTAAATCGTATAATAATCGTGTAATCGTATAATGGTTGCTATAATCGATAAGCCTTAGATCGTAAAAATCTAACAGAATTATGAATAAATTCAAGGTGGAGTTTTAATGTTCTTCAAATTGTAATAATTTTAACTGTCAATGTTTGGAACCTGGAATGACAGATGAAGTTAAACATTTGAGCAATGTTCATGAACTATTGCGTTACAGTGGTGATAAGTAAACGCGCAATGAAAATGTTTCAAATTTTCAATAATGTATATAAAAGTAATTTTTGATTGGCTTACATTTGAACACTACGTTTGTTTAAAATATCTACATTGATAGCTCGCAGCTGTCGCTGCGGGTTCCATTTTCAGACTGCGCTATTTTTTAAAAGTGGAACCCGCTGAGACACGTCCATTTCAATTAGTTCCGAAGGTGAACTACAAAACTAGATAATTTATTTTTAATTATCCGTGATTAGCGTAGTGATGTGTTGGTTACCAATTCAAAAATGGACAATAACTTTCTTCCATACTTTTAATTATAATTCTTGTAATTTCGAATTATAATAAAAATCAGATTATAAAGTAATAAAGTAAATAAATGTAAAGTCCGAAACATAGCGATCCCACTGCAAGGTCCTATCTTATGCCTTCGCTTATTAGTTTTAGTATACTCAATAAAAAATCACTTTATGGGAAAATCGGTTTATAGTAATATTATATTATGCTTAGACTGTTAGACAAAAAAATAAATTTTTAAATTTTAGTTATTGCACTCCAGTCACTATATTAATTTCAAGCACAATTTGTCTGCTATACATTAAATTATATGTAGTAGAACGTTTTAATAAATTATTTCTAATGCAGATGGCTTAATAGACATAAATTTTATAAACAAAGCTTTTGCATAGCATTATTTTCCTTTGCACTCTAATTTCGCGGCTGGTTCTGTTTCAAAAGTATCTGCCAGTTACGAAGACTAATCTCAAATTTTTGATGATTTTCATGTCTAATTTTTATATTTTTCGTAACATATATTTTGTAAATCAATCCGTACTATCAGAGAAAGAGTTCTATTCAGAAGCTTTAACGGCACACTGGTGACTTCTAAATTAACATGGTTGATCTTTAGCAGAACCCTGCCGAGAAAATGGCGGGGCTCCGCGGACACCCGCCAGCTCCAAACAATACTTCGCTGTAGCACGAGACGCGCAGACGTACTTTCAACCATTCAGTCTTTACAAATCAAACAAATTATATTTGTTGAAAAAAAAAACGGCCAGTTTTTGAATTTATTCAGCATGATTATATGGTTACCGTGGTGGTCGTATTTATGTTTATGCATGCAGTAGGGCGCTACTACCAAAGAAAATATACACTACGCGAACTACTACATCATTTTGTTACGTATTTAGTAAATATTTAAAAAAGTACGTTAGTACTTAGTTATTTCATGTTTTTTGAATTATAAATATGAATAATTTAGTTGTAACAAAACAACTGACAGGTAACTGAATATGCGTACCAGAACTGTATCAAAATAAATTTTCTATAAGATTTTAAAACCTAGAAAAATTTCCATCAGTCATGAAAGTTTAACATTATTCGTACTTACAGCATTTTACCACGCTGCTGTGCTAATGTCAAAGGGGCTTTCAACGTTTTGGCAATACTACATAAATGTCGAAGACAAGCTCTATTTACTGATCTTGACGATATTTTTCTATTTTCGTTTTCGAGATAATATGGTTATAAAATAACGTTAAAACGTATATAGACATTTTACGTTATTCAAAATTAGTATTAAAATAAGTTTAATACTAATTTTGAATAACGTATAATGTCTATGTTAGTCTTAAATAACGTATTAACTTATTTTTAATATAAACGTATAGTATTATTGTGTGTTTTAGTTTATCCAGCAGTAAATTAATAAAAATAAGCTAAAATAACGTATGTTAAAATTTTGCCGTATCTTTCAATGTAATCTCAATTATTACATTGATGAATAAAACCTAAATTGTACGAGTCTAAAATAGAACATATCCAAACATACGTTATAGGAGTTTTTTTCCGCGTACGGCCTCTCTGTGGAATAGTTTACCACCGGCGATTTTTCCGGACCGATACGACCTAGGGACCTTCAAGAAAAGAGCTTACTCCTTTCTAAAGAGCCGGCAACGCACCTGCAATTCCCCTGGTGTTGCAGTTGATCATGGGCGACGGTAGTCACTTAACATCAGGTGAGCCGCATGCTCGTTTGCCCCTTCTTCTATAAAAAAAATTTAAGTAAAGAATGTTAATTAATAGAAATATTTTACTGAATACTAAGAAGTTACATGGCGGTATATGCGACCACCAACATACGGTTTGTCGAAATGTTGCACAGAATTTAAACCTTTCTATGCTTATAAAACATTTAGTTGATAGAGAAATAAGAAATTTATTTTCAATGTAATGAAATACTAACAAAATCTCAATTCAAATTTTCTAAGAGACCCACTTTATCTAAATCAGAAGACTACCTTGATTCTTCTGTCGGTAATAAGATCATAGAGGAATGCAGAATCTTCAGAAAACTCAGAATATTTTATATAAAGTGGACGCGAGAAGTTACGAAAGAGAATACACCGAAAATTATACAGAAAATGAAAAACAAAATGATGGGTAGAACAAAAGAATTTTTTTGCTAAAACAGGAGATCTACGAAATAGCAAACGTTAGCTTGAGTAATCGAAAAAAGATAAATAAAAAATAGGCAAAGAACATTATATAAAATCCGGCCGTGACAGTATCTATCTTAAAAATGATGAAGAAAACGCAGCAAAAAATTTTTGGAAGAGACTAGATAAGCAATAAATAATACATATTGGGTTTTAATTTTAAGAGAAAACGTATTTATGTACAACACAAGAGCCTCAATAAGTAGAAAAATCTATAAATGAACGTCAAAAGTGAATTTTATGATATTTTTTACAACACTTATAATATTTAAAAAAAAACTATACTTTCTTACTTGATATGATAATTTGCTTTAAGAAAATCTGGAGAATATTCCGTTTGATTTTAAAAATCTGAATATAATTATTTGAGGCATTCAATTGTTTTTTCCTTTCTTCTAAAAGTTTTATGTCATTGATTTTATAGTTTCTATAGTCTGTGCTTATTTCTTGTTAAAATAATAAGACGTTATTGCATTAAATTACACATGAGATAGTTTGTTTTTTATTTAATTTTGCTGCACCAATTTTAATAAGCAAATATTGTACAATTTTACAACATTGAAATTGACTGAAATGATTAAAGCAAAATGATGACACCAATATGGAAAATAGTTTTTCTGATATTGCGTCATTATAGACAAGGAATACTCATTCATATTCATTAATTTACAAGTTGTTTTGGTAAACACATCTACAATAGACTAGTTTTAAACACCGTATAAGTATTATGGAGTAGTACTACGTAAGTATGTATTCAAATATTGTGCACTTTTTTGAAATATGTGGTATAAACAACAATTTCGGCATTCTTAATTTCTTACTTAGTAGGTATTAAAAGAAGTTTTCAAATAGTCAAACGTAATTTCAAAGTATAAAACATAATACTTGGAAATAACACCGTAAAATAGTGCTACCTTTTTGTATATCAAAATAAATTTTTTTACCAATAATTACGTAAAACGTAAAAAGCTAATTTACTAATAAAATATAACGAATAAGGCTTTATTTTCATACAAGTAGATAAATATCATAAAGCCTTACAATGGTCATTAAAAAGTTTTTAGCATAGCGTCACAATTTTAAGAAATTTGATATCCCGCAGTTTTTAAATTTTACTCAAAATTAGTACTTGTCGAAAAGTCGCCTTTTTATTTAGCAAGGCAGCACGGATAATTGGGATGAGTTGAATTTTTTCTAACCTGGGTTGTCGAGATCGAGATCGACCAATGTAAGATTATCGTGGGCTGTACGATTCGAGTAATCTGGTTTGTCTGAACATTAATGCGTAAAATACAAAATTAGAATTAATTTTTTACAATGTGCTGGTGGCGAAAGAAAATGCATAACCCATTTCATCCCGTGGAAGTCGTAAGAGTTGACTATGGGAGATGCAAGAAAGATCTCATTTCTCCCGAAGATTTCTTCAACCAATTCTTTTACGCCAGACGTAAACTAGACCGGCGACAGGGAGCCGTAAGACGTCTGGTACTACGGTCAACAATCAGCCCGCCAAGCATAGCAATTGAGGCAAACCGTTCCTTCGGTGGTAGCAGTCCGTGTTCACCTGTGGGCAGTGTCTACGTAAGAGTTGTAAGTACCTGTCCTGTTCAGAAGAATTTGTTGACTATTTTATATACAACACGTAACATAATTAACGCACTTTGAGAAAATAGTTTGTTCAGAATGTATTTCTATCATTTTTAATATAGGTAATTTTTTATCCCAAAAATAATTAAAACTACGTAAATTACAGTATCACTAAATCTGTACAGTCAAAACAAGCTGAAATGGACCGTAACTTAAGGCAATAAAACTTTTAAGAGTGCAGTTTTATTTGTATTAATATTAATTCTGTCATTCAATAAAAATAAAGAAAATTAACTTTATTTCAAGCACGTTAAAGTCTTTGCGTTCGTGGATTTGTACTGTGACAACATCCTTCAGGAATTAGTATAACTAATTTTATAAATAATCAGTGCATAAAAATGTTTAACTAAAAATTCAGTATATGTAGTATGATTATAACATAAGAAACTAATTGGGGTGTATGAGGGTGTGCGTTAATTACGTTACATATTTTATATATGTAACATATGTCAGAGGAGTCACTGACAAGATGGCTACATCTTGAAGCACGCTTCCAATGAAACATACTTCAAGCCGCCGAAGAAGATTGGTCAGTTTTTACCATCAGTCAAGTGTTATGTCCTTCTACAATATTTGAATGTGGTCTTTCTTACATAGGATAAAATAAAAGATCAATTAAAACCTGCATTAATAAAATTAAATCTAAACCCAAGCATACAACTGCAAGACTTCAAGATACTGTAAGTTCTTACTCTGTAGGTCTGAACAAAAATTAAATATAATTTTAAATATAATAGTATTAAATTTATTTATTAATTAAAAATTTATTAAATATAAGTAATCTGATTCTTAAGAAACTTTAAGTATGCAATTAATATATAAAATGGATTAAAATCGAGAAAAATATTTCTCTTATTTACAAAGATATTTCCTAAGGACTATTATACTGTAATATGGGTTTTACTGGAACTTAAATTGTTAATTGCCTACGGTTCAATATAATTTTGAGTTAAACCGAGGATACAGTTAGTGATGCTAAACATCAGTCTCAATAGGTAGAGCTCGAATGTTAAAGCATTTACTTAAGCCTAAAAGTATAGGCAGCCAATGCAAAGATTATTCAAAACAACAACCAATACAGTACAATACAGTTAAAGTCGCAGTAATGAAGTATTTTTTGGGTGGTGACAAACGAGCACACAGTCGACCTGATGGTAAGTGGATGCTATGGCCCATTGACATTCACATACATTCTTAATCATGAATGCAGATGCGTTGCCACCCCTGAGGACTATGATGCAATGCCCCATTTTCAGTAAAAGACATAGACAGAGGTTTTATTAGCATCAATATACACATAAAATATACATTTAGAAGTAAATAAAAACATGAAAACACACGAGGTTTTTCGTATAATTTTGTAGATGTTAATACACAAGTAGAATATATTAAGAATTTAACTATTAATAATCTTGAACAAATAACCCCTTCTTTTCGAGCAAGACGCGGTATACTTAACCCACTAGGTTCCTTAATTAAAGTAATCACAGGAAATCTCGATAATGATGATGCCGTTAGATACGATAAATTAATTACAGAAGTAAAAGTTAAACAGAACAGTAAAGATAACATGATGACGTTGATCACTGAAATAGAACAAGCTCTGACCAACTCTACATTTAAATTAAATGAAAATCTAATCCAAATTAATAAAGATATTATAGCATTATCATATAACTTAAGCAATATAGTCGAAAGAGAACGCTTTAATCATATAGAGACACGGATTATAAATGCATATAACTTATTGATTCATAACTTTCAGGCTATCCCTATCAAATTGAACGAGATAGAAACCACTTTAGCTTTGAGTAGATTAGGAATTTTACATCAGTCTGTAATAGAGTCTAAAAGATTATTAATTCTACTCGAAAAAATTATTAAATTAGAAAATCTTATATAACCTCCTACATTGGAAAATTTAGTTAAGATAGAGCAAACTATAATGGTGAAAGCTTATTTAAAAGGAAATCGAAGAACTTATCTTTTGGAAATACCTCTCGTCACTAAGGACACTTATATTTATTATAAGCTCTATCCCTTACCTGTATTATCCCATAATCATACCTCTGTCGTTTTACCTAAAATTCCATACCTTTTAGTGAAAGGGTCGAAAATTAGACTGCTTACTCATCCTTGTCAGGAAGTCGGTGAATACAGTTTCCTCTGTCCTGAGGACGACACATCCCAACTAATTAAGGATGATTGCATCACAGACCTGATGACTTATGCTGAAAATATATCCTCATGCGTCCAAGTTTCAGTTACTTTGGAAGCCGTAAGGGTGCAACTTATACGACTTAACAGGTGAATTATCTATGCTAAGGAGTCTACTTTACTTTCCGAGATCTGCAATAATGAAATAGCAAGACAGAAGATTCATGGCACATATATCCTAACATTAGACGATAACTGTGCAGCTAAACTCAATGATATTAATCTAACAAGAAATCCTATGGAAATTGAAAGCATTTCACCCCTTATATTACCTATTATTAACCTACCTGCGATAAACTTATCACTTGAGATGTCAGCCCCGGTGCAGCTCGACCTAGAAGGAATATATCTTGCGGACCTCAAATTTCTGTCAAGAAAAAGTGAAATTAAAAATAGTGAAAGTGAAAAGACAATTGTGGTGATTAAAAGTCTCTATGTCTATGGACCATTTTATTGTATGGATCTGTTCAATCATTATTGTAACCGGTATCTTAGTTCATAAGTATCATTTAAACTTGTTCGATTTTTGTATTCGAAGTTCCCCTGCAAACGAGAACTTCGAACTTGAGGAGGAAGGTGTTACGGGTGGCGAGACCCACCAAGATGTCCGCATCAGCAGAATATTCCGATTGCAGACTACAAGCATATGCTGAGTGGGCAAAAGGAAACTGCCGAGCTCCTGTGTGGGCTCTCATCCATTTTGTTTTAAGGATAGAATTTTAAGTTAGTCTTAAAAGCGAGTTATTGTAGCGATTAAACATCTTTAATTAATAAATTAGTATTTTTAAAACGTCCTCCGGCCCCTGCATGACTTGACTAGGTACAAGATGGAAAATATAAATAAAAATAAATCTCGGAAAGAGTGAATGATGTGATACCAAAAAGGATTCCGTCTCAGCATATTCTACCGTAGGTACTGAAGCAGCACTAATTTACAGCGGAGCCCTGATAAATATTAATTCTGTATTAGGCCCGCGTTTCCGTTTTCGGTGCTAACTTTTCACTTAAAAAATAATAAATCAACCATTTACTTAAAGTATACATTCCCAAAGTAAAAGCGTCTCCGGTTCTCCACACTCACCATACGAAACACAGCAGCACTGAGCTACTATTTGATATATTATAATATTCCATTATATATTGTAACATTCAATTAATATTACAGCTTTCGCAAAATAAATGCTTAAAATCTTACTTTTCTTTTAATTTAGTAATACCTATTAAGTAAAAAATATCAATTTGCAAAATAATATTGAAAGACAGAAAAATTTTAAATATTTTTTCAAAAATAAATATTATAAAATATAATAAATAATTAAAATTCTAAAAACTAATGCACACAAAACAATTATTGCTACTTCTTTTACAATGAGTGTAACGTTAAATAAAGCAGGAGTTAGTTTTTTTGTTACTAGAATGCCATTAATATAGATTTAACATTTTTCTAACCAGTGAACATTGGACAGCCAAAATGAGCAGACAAGGAGGTTTTAACATCGGTACTTGCACGCACGTGACGCAAGTGAAAAGGAAATGGGGTTGTTAAAAGTCCTTGACTATACAAAGTTAGCATATGGAGGCCGCCTCTTTTCTTCGTGAAGTGCCGCTTTCATATCAAACTACATTGAACATCTTTTATGTTTCATTAATGTCAATAGTCGTTGAAAAATTGGCCAATCACATAATATTAAGGCGCATATGTACGATTAAATGTTAGACCAGGTATTTTAGAAGTGAAGTCATTAAAAGAAGTATTATAGTTTCGATACAATTTTAATTACATATATTTTTTAACTTATTCTAAGCCAGAGTTTGAGCAATCCCACCCGGTGGTGAGTGGTGATGAAATCCTAGAAGATAAATCTAATCTCTTAGCGTTACAAAAGCCTATTCACTCTTTCCTTACAGACGCCCAGGTTATATCGTACGAAAAAATAATATATGTGTATATTCAATGTTAATAAATTACTAAAAACCGAATATGTTTTTGTTGTCCCAGGAATGTCGTTAAAATCGACAGAGAAACATAAAATTCACCAGAAAAGTCATAGTAAGAAGTATTTATCTTAAAAATTGTGAGATCTACTCTATATAAAAAGAGTCAACGGTTAACTTAAATATTACCATAACTTTGCTAAAAATAAGCTAATTTCGGAGATTCTTAAACAGTAATTTATAATTTTAAAAGTGCCCTTAGAGCTTGCTTTCTTATTTTTATTTAACACTTTAAAACTCAATAACTCGTGAGAAGATTTAACCGTCCTCGAGCAACAATACACTCTGAGTCAAAAGTCAGGGGAATAATGAACGAAACATATTCTTTGATTTTATGCGCGACAATAGAGGAATTGGTGGATAATTACATGCTTGAACAATACGCATACACGTCGCGGAGTTGACTTCTATGCCTCGCGCCGAAAGCGACGCCGGTGCCATTGCAATAGTCCAGGGGTTGCAAAGTTGCCCGGCACTTGCTAGATTTTGCAACTGAAATATTTTTTTGATATTCAATTACACAAGGTGTTCTTCGAAGTTCTAAAGTTATATATCTTAGATTTTGTGACTTATAACATTAGTATAACATGATATTAATTAGCAATTTCGCTTAAAATTTATAACTATAGAGTTATTTTTAAATGTTTATGACACTGTTTCTTAGACAAAACATGTATTTATAAAAAAAATCTTATTTAGTTTATCGTTAAAGCTTTATAAATAATATTAATTATCAATAATAAAAGTGACCGTATGATTAAAAGATGGTTAGCTTAAGTTTTCTACCCCTGCAAAAGCCCTCTTTAGTTCATTTTTGAAAAGTTGAAGTATTGTGTGCGCGAGCGTAAGAAAATCGTCGCATCCCGGGGGTCCGTGCAATTCCGTTTGGTTTCCGATTACACTGAACAGTTCATTGTTTCCAATATCAAGGGTATAATGCAATGCGTTCAAGTTATTACGGCCTCACATACGCTTATTTTTTATTTCTCTAAGATGAAACTTGACCGAAATATTTCAAATGCAAAGACTTTTGCTGTAAAAGGTATCTTTACCTTTTTCATTTACTTACATTTTATTTAAAACAACGATGGTATTCAAATACATACATGAACGTTTTTACGCTTGATTAAACCTAGTAAAAACATGTATAAATTAATAATTATAGATTATAGAAAATGATTTATACGTGATAGAGCCTAGCTGCAGCTATATTACGGTTGTAGCACGAATGGGTCGGCTCGATCGGGGAAGAACCACGCTCTCACAAAATACCAGCTTAAAATAGCTTCTTAATGGTGTTGTGTTTCGTAAGTGTAGAGAACCGGACTTTGTTTTTACTGGAATTGAGGCATTCTTAGTCCTCAGGGGTCAATGAATTTTCAATTTGAATCTAAATCGAGGATAGATATAGATGTCTATGGGCCACAGCACCCAATTACTTTCAAACGTTTGTTCGTTTGTCTTCCTTATACTATACAATATATGATAACACAAAAAGCGTAAATATATGAATGTATGAAAAAAGGAATGGATCTGGCAGTAGTCCATACAATGTTATTCCGTCACTCAACGGTCTTTTTCCCTTGTTCATAAGCCCTTTTGTGGTACCATAATAACTGTGATTTGAGAAATAATCACCATTCTCTTAGCGCCTGGGGTCACCGTAGAAAGCATTATATTTATCAACGCGATACCTGTGAGAAAACGCGTTTACATGTCGCATGGACATTTTATTATTCGCAAATTGTTTCCATTTCTTTTCATTCCAAGGTATAGAGTGAGAGTATAGAGAGTAGAATGACTGTTGTACTTATAATTATTTTAATTAGATTTAATAATGATTGATGAATTCGTAATAAGTGTTTCATTTTATTTGGGCTGGCTATTTGCAGAGGATAGGCTATTTTGTATTATACTTCATGTAGACAGATTCCGTGACATGTGTGTTTCAATTTTAGCATTTGAACAGAGAAAGATCAAAGTCATTCAATGGGATGGAAGACTCAGCTACCGACTTAAAAGAGTAGCTTCGAGTCCTGATCGCGATTGAAGTCTGAGGTCATAGAGAGTCTTTGAATTCTTGTCGACACTGAGATCGACCAACGTAGGAGCGACCATGGATTACCCTATGAAAAAGGAATCGTACAATAACTAACAAATAAAATTTTTGTTATATATTTTGTTGCCCAACAAGTACCGTATAGGTATGCCGTGGAGGTTACATATGATATTTATCTTGTCCATGTAAATTTTACCTATCCGTTGGAAATGACCTAGCTTAGTGCTTGAAAATGTCTTCAAATGGCAGCGGCGAAGAGTTTTGGGAATATAACGTCATCCTGTTTTACACCTCTCAGCAGTCAGATAGGTTTCATACTCTCTTTTTGTACTTGGGTAGTCACCGTCGCCCTTGGTACATACAATTTAGCACCAGATAAACCGACAATCAACTTGGTACTGCTGTAGGGATTGCAGGATTGCCCCAATGTCAACAGAATCAACGGTTTTCTCATAGCCCACATACACATGATAAAGTGGCAGATTGTAGCCTTCGATTTTCTGCTTAATTATTATGGTACTAAAACCTTTTTGGAAACCAGCTTGTTCAGGATGCTGGAAGACTGCGTGCGAGACGATTCATAATATTTCGTAACAGAGTCCAAGTTTCATAAAGATTTCGTATAAGTGACAACCGTACATTTACATTTCTAGTTCAAGCTATAGGAATTGTCCCTTATCTTCTAATACTGGATCTGATCTGCCTACCGATATTTTCTTTTTTTGTGTGTTTTAATAATTATTTTTTCTTTAAATTTTAGCGGCGGTGATTTTTTTTCCTTTTTATTTTATATGTATAGAATAAGGGTGTGAAATGAAGTGAAAAAGGGAATAATGTAATAAGACCAATGACTGACGGAATAACATTGTGTGGACTACTGCCAGATCTCTTATTTTATTTTCAATATTTGTGCTTCTTGTGTTTTTTATCGAATAAGGGCAAAGTAGACACAGCCCACCTGATGGTAAGTGGATTACGTGACCCATAAAAATCCTCAATTATGAATCAAAATTAAGATGCGTTCACCCCTGAGGGCTAAGATAGAATGCCTCGTTTCCAGTAAAAAAGGGTATCCAGTTTTCTACACTCACCAAACGAAACACAGCAGCACTAGGCTGCTTTTTTACGCAGGTTTTCCGTGAAAGTGTTGTCCTTACCGGTCGGCGTGTCGACCCATTCGTGCTACAATTACATTAACATAGCTGCAGCGTGGTTCTACTACATAAAAGTTAATAATAAGTTTACTCTGTTCTAAGCATTAAATGATCTTCTGTATCCAAACTATCCTTTTCGATTTTTAAAACATATACTGGGTCCAAATGTGAATTTAACCGTCCAAGGACCCATTTAAACACACACAAAAAATCAATCAAAATCCATAGGATAGTTCCAAAGTATATAACGCACATAGGTAGAAACATTTTTGTGTTTTATAAATAGATTCAATAAAATATCTATCCTATTAAATCATATCTTTCGCATTATATTCTATAAATTTGTGAAATAAAATATCTATCCCATTTAATCATATCTTTCGAATTATACTCTATAAATTTGTGATTGTTAAGATATTGCACAGTCTAGCTGTAGACTGGGTTATGAATGTAAAGATCGTACATACTAAGTATAGAATTTTAGAAACTGTTAGAAAAGTTTAGTTGTATCTGATGTCGTTTGCTAGTTCCAGTAAGATAATAATATGAAAGTATTAATTATTATTATTTTTTATTCTAAAGCTTCATGATTCAAACTTTATTAACAAGTTTATTAAATTATAATATCATAAAGATATATAAAAACTATTTAATCATCTTTTTAAGACTGCTTCTGTGAAGTGTAAAATATGTACTTGTATTTTTTTAAAACATTAACATGAAAGAAAAAGTATTGTTACGAGCTTGAGGTTCGTGACAATAAAAACTGCCGATTGAATTAGCAAAATTAACTCTTTAATTCACTTTACACTAATTAAAACTTAGAACACTAATAATTAACCACACTGATTCACTTTATTTCGCTCCAAAGCTTCGCTTGTCTCGCCGAATTCAATACTTCCCCGATCGCATCTTGCAGCGCCTATAAATACAAATTAGCACCGAAACATCCAGAATATTCAAGTAAACACGCGCAAGGGGCCGAGAGTTCGAGTGTCGACTTCTAGAAGCTTAGTTCTTCGTCCCTGACACTAGATGGCGCTAGTGCCGGATACATGACGTCGACTTATTCGCGCAACACTGTCCCCTCCTAAGACATGCTCGTCCCGAGCATTATCGGCCCCATAATAACGCGCCAAGCGATCCACATGGACGAATTTAGGAGTCCCTATTGTGCCTTTCTGTAACGGCTCCGCAATGTCAAAGGCTGTCCTATCCCATGGTGCACCAATATTGTACAATTTCGATGCTCCTCTACTACGTGTCTGAGGTCCCCTCACAGCCGCACAACTTGTACATGTACAACACCAATCCTCGACATCGCCACGATAATGGACCCAGTAAAACTGTTCTCGGACCTTCAGTAGAGTTCGTTTAACTCCCAGATGGACTCTTGAATGACCATTATGGCACAGCTGTAGAACATTCGGTACTTTAGCTTTAGGAATAACCATTTGCAAACGACAGCTGTCTCCTCGACCATTGTCCCATTTACGGCACAGGACTCCATCCTGAATCAGCAAGCAGTCCCATTGGGCCCAATAGCTTTTCGTGGTCGCGTCGCTCCATTTGGGCTTGGTAGCACTGGCCTTTATCCATTCCAGAATCGGCTTGATGTCCGGATCTTCTTGCTATGCACGTTGTAAGCTGTCCTTCCACTCGTTGCTGAGGTGGTCTGCCCTGAGCATCCTCACGGATACCACTTCCTTGCTCTCTTGCCTAGTACAATGTTTGCAATCTTCAGGACATGGTCTTCTTGACAATGCATCTGCGTTGCCATGAGATTTCCCGCTGCGATGTCTGATAGTAAAGTCGTATTCCGGCTGCTGCTGGGCGGTGATGTTAGCCGCACTTCCCTTCTGAGATCGTTCACCTTCCCTTTCTAGGGTTCGCTTAGGGCAGCTGGATCGAAGATGGCCCCTTTCCCCCCATAGCTCCTAGGGCTGTATCCTTTATTGTGGTCGCGAACCGTAACTGCTACAACCTCCCTAGCGCGAGGGGAACGACGATCCTGCCACCGCCAGGCGGTGCCGTTAGCTGCACTACCCTCTCGAGATCGATCAACTTCCCTTTCTACAGTTCGCTTAGGGCAGCTGGATCGAAGATGGCCCCTTTCCCCACAGCCATAGCACCTAGGGCTGTATCCTTTGTTGCGGTCGCGAACTGTAACTGCTGCAACCTCCCTGACGCGATGGGAACGATGATCCTGCCGCACGGCTTCCACCTCCAGTGCATGGGCCAAGGCGTCCTTAAGCGTCTCGTGGTGCCCGAGCCTCACAGCAGCTCTGACTTCCAGGTCGCGGATGCTGTCGATGAATATCTGCACCAGGTTCCCTTCAATGAGCGCAGGTACAGACCGGTATGCTTTTCGCACCAGCTTCTCCACTTCTAAAGCCCACTGCTGCAGGTTTTCGTTGATGCGCTGCACGCGATCTTTAAGCTGCACACGAAAGACGTGTTCCAGGTGAGCGTCGCCATATCTTGCCTCCAATGCCTCAAGGAGTTGCTCATAAGTCACTTCCTCACTGAGAGCTTCCAGAACTGTTAAGGCCTGGTCGCACAGGCCTAGTGTGAGAGCAGTCATGGCCTGACTTTTATTCCAGCCGTTCGCCTTCATAACAGCTTCGAACTGGATTTTGTAGGCCGACCAGGAAGAAGTCCCGTCGAACGGTGGCACCTTGAACCCACGTAGCGAAGGTGTTGTAGCTACTACGGGAGCTGAAGTTCCATCTCCAAGTTTGAGTTCGTCCAGTGATTTCTTCATGTCAGCCATTACGTTGTCAACCCGATTGTTTACTTGGTCGATTCGGGTTTCAGCTTCCGACAGGCGGTTGTCATGTTGAGCAACCTTATCCTTCACCTCCCGTATCTCTTTTCCGAAGATAGCGTGAAGGTCCTTCATGAGGAGCATCTGCTCTTCCAACCGACGGGCCTGTTCCTCTTGTCGGCGGGCCTGTTCATCCTGTCCGCCCCGCAGCTGCTCTTCCAACCGACGGACCTGTTCCTCCTGTCTGCGAGCCTGTTCCCGCAGCATCACCATCAGAGCACCTAAGTCGGGTGCTGCAGATGTAGGAGCTACTGAATAAATACAAATTGGCACCGAAACATCCAGAATATTCAAGTAAACACGCGCAAGGGGCCGAGAGTTCGAGTGTCGACTTCTAGAAGCTTAGTTCTTCGTCCCTGACACTAGATGGCGCTAGTGCCGGATACATGACGTCGACTTCGCGCAACAGTATTAATAGTCCAGGAGGAATCGGTGCATGAATACCAAAAACTTTTCCAACCCAATTTTTTTATATGCGATTCTCTTCAAATTGCCCTAGTGATGATATAAATGCATGTTGCCAAGGGGCAAATCGGCACCATATTGCTTAAACAACAATAATGGGAAATTTTTCTTATATTCTTGTATGAAATACAAATAAAACGATCCTATATTTTTTTTTACAATAAAGTTAATATTTTCGCGGTTATGAAATAAATGTTTGCAAAATCCCAAATTTGGATACTTTTGACTCATTAAAAATATATAAAGAAATGTATAAAAATATATTTTTTTGAATTGTCGCTTAAGTGTATTATTAACTATTGTCTTAAGAATATAAAAAATATCTTTTATATTTTATTTATATTCTTTATATATATTTTAATACTTATATTAAAATTATCCGAGTTCAGGATCTTTCAAAACTTTAATAATTCATAACCCCGAAAATATTAACTTTGTCGTAAAAAGTCGTAGGGCTCATTTATTCATATTTCATCAAAAATATAAAAAAAAATATTTTTAATGTATTTTCATGGGTTTATGGGATTTTTATGGGAAGTTGGGATTTTTCAAACCTTTAAAAATACCATACCATAAAGGTAAACCTTATCGTAAAAAGTCATAGAATCTTTGTTATTAGTATTTAATCAAAAAATATAAAAATATGTCCAGTTTGAAAATAACAATTTCTTGCAATTGAAAAAAAAATCGGTTTGAGCAATACATCACCATGTTGTCCCATGTCGACATTCATATGCATCATCAGTAGACAATTTGAATAGAATCGCACAAATCAGTACTCATGCGCCGATTCCTCCTGGGCTATAAAGAAAAAATGAATAGTCTTCATTATGGTAGAACCACTGTTAATTTATTGAATTTTCGAGTACCTATGTCTAAAGAGATACATAGCTCTCGTTGCTCTTGAAATAGGTCGCGGGAACATCTTAATCATTTGGTGTAATTAATAAAAAAATATCATCTTAAACATCTAATACGTCAAATTTATATATGAAAATTATGCGTGTATATAATAAGACAGCGGTTCATTATTAAAACTATTTAAGTTATTTGCAAAAAAATTAATTAAAGATGGTGCGTTGGCAAAGATGGTGAGACAAGACAATTGTCTTCAACAACCCTTTTTGTACTTTATTTTGTTTGTTGTAATTGATCGCACCGTCATCTGGGTGAAAGGGAGTTTTATTAAATTACAGCTTTCACAAATTATGTAGAAATAATAATTCGGTCGGGGCGGGTGCGGAGGCGGCACCGCGGGGTGCTGCACTTTTAATTAAACCCTAAATTATTGTTTACCTTCATTAATTCTTGAGCTCCTGGTCGGGCTTTACTAATGAGTTTGTGCTTTTTGTGCTGGATTCGTTTGTGTCAGGATTGCGAAGGTTTCTTCCATAACAATATCTACGCGTATATACGCAATTGAAATGTGGCGGTTCAGCTACAAAAGAAAAGCTTTTCTAATAATATGCGTACGCATGCGCACAATTTACGACTGTTTATTGGTTAGGGCTTCTCAAGTAATCTGCGGTCAAGTAGCGTAATAAGGCGTATAATAGAGTATATTTAAATAACAGCTAAATATGTAATAATATGCAATTATTTTCACTTGCCGCGCGAGCTTAAGCGATAAGTACTCTCTGTAAAATCAACCTACTACACAAAACATCAAATCGTGTTCGAACTCCACCGGCTAATGTCTGTCTTTCTGGGAAATAAAAGAAATATTTCTTGTGCATGTCCTTGCCCTGAAAACCTCTTTAAACTGAGATGAGGCCTGTGATCAGCTCTGAGACTTTTATAGGATATTACTTAAATTTTACTTTTGTTTTAAATAAGGATATTTTTTCAAAATTGCGAGACTTATGTATACAGTATAGACATCCAAGTAAATAGAGTATTACACTGTTTGTTGTGAAAAAAAAAAACATAAAATAATGCTTATTATTTCTTGATTGAGTATCAACGAACGACAACTGCATATATTAATATGCAGTTGTCGTTCGTTGAGAGAGATATATACATAGTATATTTAGAAAAAAAAACCTACATCGTAGAGAGTCGTTTGAGTCAACTATTAGAAGGGATCTATCGTTCTAACAGTAGGTCGTAGGTCGATGGATCGAAGGTCATGAGCGGCGTAGACGGCAGTGTCTCATATAAAATACCCAGACTGTTGACGGGAAATAGCGCTAACATCTGTTATGATAACACACTTTTTCTTGGTATTAATATTGACGCAGAGCTTAAATGGGGCCCCCATATATGTATCTAAATTAGCAGGCCTTAGTTCTGCAGCATATGCTGTAAGAAATATTAGAAGTCTCACCAATGTTTTGACAGCTAGATTACTTTATTTTAGTTACTTTCATAGCGTAACGTCTTATGGAATTTTTATATGGGATAATGCGACTGACATTGAAGTCATATTTGTTTTGCAAAAGAGCACTTACATTACGGGCGATTTGTAATTTAAATAGTAGAGTCCCTTATTCAGATTTAGACTTTTGATTGGCTGCAATATGCAAATAAAAACCATTATACTGTTTACGCAGTTTTCATCGTTGAAGTAATAAAATGAATAAAGGAGAGAGGCATATAAATAAAATGTTTCCCAAATGCAGAGACAAACTTAATTCAAAGAGGATCGCTTTAGATAAATTAAGACAATATTTTACCAAAGTATGACCATAAGACAATAAGAAAATACGTTATTTAGGTAATCTTTGTTCGGGCGCCCAGCACGCGCCGCGCTTGTATTTCATCGAATTTTCCACGGTTATTTATTTATTTATTAAAGGATCGCGCAATAAATTGTGTTAAGTGGGGGCGGTCGGAGCCCCGCGGAGCTCTGCGGGGGCGCCCATAACGCCGGGAAAAACGCGCTCGACCCATAAGTGCCTTTCTACGACAACACTAGCACGACCGCATTACAGCGACCTATCTACCTCTGTACCAAGCGATAGAAATGTAATTCGCAATTACCCATGTGTTAAAATATAGTGTAATACAATCTAAAGGCTTTTTCTTAATGACAAGGAACAAAAGAGATACATCAGAAGTTGTAACAGAATATATAATTTGCGCGAATATTGTAAATTATTACATATTCCACGCAACTCGGATTTACATGTTAAGCATCATGTGAAAGAAGATACATCTGACAATAAATCTTTTAGTTGCTTATTTCATGAATAAATGTCTCTCATAAAATTAGTAACGTATTTAAGATTCTGACAAAAACAATATAATTAATTTAAACAGTATACACACAATATTTTTTTGGTTCTTTTTAATACAAAACATAGCATCTCATTTGCAGAAGAGGGCCATTAGAGCAATATATAATTTAAAACCAAAAGAGTCACTGAGACAAAAATTTAAGGAAATCAATATATTAACTCTGGCCTCTCAATACATTTATGAAAATGTAATGTAATTAATGTACGTACACAAAAATAAAAGTAGTTTTGCAAAAATAAGTGATATTCATTCTGTAAATACTAGGAGCAGACACAAGCTAGTAGTACCAGTTACTCGACTCCACCGATTCAGTAATTCATTCTTGGGGCGATGTATACGCTTTTACAACAAAATCCCAGAAAATATACAAAATTTGTCATACACAAAGTTCAAAAATGTTATTAAACTAAGTTTGTATAATAAGGGTTATTATAATATTAAGGAATTTATGGATGATAATAACCCCTGGGAAGGGTGATCGCTACCAAGCTATTTCTAATTTGTCTTGTGTTATTAATTGTAAACATGATCGTAAGCTATTATTGGAAAAAAAATAGTCCCACTGGGTTTTTTGCTGGTTTTTTCCAGGACAGAGGTTTTTTTTGCGAACCGGCGGTAAATGAAAAAAGTGACTTTCAATAAGTATTGTTATAATCTACATTGAATAAAAAATCGTTTCTGTTTCTGTTTCTGCATATGATGAGGAAAATATAAAAATAACACACCATTACGTAAAGATGGAAGTTAATAATAAAAATTTAAAGATATTTAAAGATCTGCATTAGGTGAGTTAAGAGCCACTTGGGGCGTCTAGTGTATGTCATGGACATCTTTATTTACTTTCGCTGTTAATGATTGTCCTTATATTAGAATCTCCACAATTCAATACATTTTTTTTGCTCACAGTTATGGTGTTAGTATTTATTCTACAAGGGAATGCGGTACTTTTTTGGCGTGTCGATGTATTTTTATACAACTTCAACAGCATAAATATGTCGGCAGTTCCCGTGACTATAGTAATAGTCAGTATTCATATTCAAATATCGTTTAAATATAATAATAATGTCCTCCAATTCGAATTTCGGATACGGCGGCCACCCTCAAAGAAGACTAGCCATCGGCGCAGGATAAAATTCTAGTGCCCAAATGTATGCGGAAGCTCAGGTGCACTCTATATTCCCTCACTCTCATAGTTCAATGAGACGGTAAACCGAGACGACCAGAAAATCCGCTTTCTACTTCTTGGCAGAAAAACTCTATAAATGATTTTTATAATTGATTTTAATAAATGTGACTGCTGATCATGAGACCGCGGGATTCGAACCCGGGACCTCATGATCGGCAGTCAAATTTATAACCACTAGACCAACGAGGCAGTCAAGTTTAATAATGTATCACTTGCAATGTAATGTATGACTTGCAAGTGCTGATTAAGATTTATTTACGCACATTATTTGCACATCATCATCATTACAGCCCTTCACAAGTCCACTGCTGAACATAGGCCTCCCCCAAATAATGCCACAAAGCACGGTCCTGAGCCACCTGCATCCATTGACTTCCTGCATGTCTTACCAGGTCGTCACTCCATCTGGTGGGGGGTCGCCCTACACTGCGCCTACCGGTACGGGACTGCCACTCGAGAACCTTTCTTCCCCATCGGTTATCGGTTCTTCGAGCTATATGGCCGGCCCATTGCCACTTCAGCTTACTAATCCGTTGGGCTACGTCGGTCACTCTGGTTTTACTGCGGATATCCTCATTTCTGAGTCTATCACGCAGAGAAACTCCGAGCATAGCCCTCTCCATAGCTCGCTGAACGACCTTGAGCGTCCTCATACGGCCAGCAGTGAAGGACCACGTAATTTGCACAATATATTGTTTCATTTAAGAATTTTCACCACATGTACAAGTAAATCATAAATCATACTTTAGACTTTAGTTAATTTTTCTAACACCGATAACTATATGAGTGAATATCATTAAACTGCCTATACAAGTAAATGATTATAACCGCTAGAATGATTTTTAAATTTTGATCGACTAGATACATAATACTAAACTTTTATACATGGTAGAGTCATGCTGCAGCTATGCTATAGTTGTAGCACGAATAAGTCGGCTCGATCGGGGAAGGACCACGCATTTACAGAATACCAGCGTGAAGTAGCAGCTTTATGCTGCTGTGATTCGATGGTGAGTGTAGATAACCAGAGGCTCCTTTTACTGGAAACGAGGCTTTCATCGCATCTTCAATTTGATTCTTAACTGAAGATAGATATAGATATCTATGGGATACAGTATCCACTTACCATCAAGTGGAATGTCTGCTCGTTTGTCACCTTCATTCTATAAAAAAGGACCTCCCGTTAGGATAAGAGTCATGTTATTATGTATTTGGGTCTAGATGTAAAATTTTACGTAAGTAAAACTAGATATAATGCATTTAAAACATTTTTCTATACAGAGTTTTAAATTCCAAGCACGAGTTAAAGTGTTAAAATTAAGTAAGTCATTTAAAAGTTAAATTGCGTAACATGCTCTGTTTCCGGTAATGTATTGCAAATGACTGTTGAAAATGTTTGTTTAATTATTTACGTATCTACACACAAATATATATTTGACTGCTCCGTGGTGCATTGGCTAGTATTGAGTTGCGGTGCTAAGGGCCACGGGTTCGAATCCCGCATGGAGGAAGTTTTTGTATGTCCTCCAACTATTTGCTCTGGGTTTGGATGTCATTTAAGTAAGTAAACTGCCTCCACAATATAGGAAAAAATTATTATGTGGGGTGACGTTTTTGACTAGAGATTAAATAATAGTGTCAGTAATATTAAGTGGGGATAGTTTTTCGAGCTATGAATTCGATTTTTAGGATCAACACAGCTAAGGTTCTCGACTGGTAGCTTCGTAGTCGTACCGATAAAGGATTATTAGAGAAAAAAGAGTTGGTAAGATATCTTACCAACTCTTTTTTCTCTAATAATCGTAAAAAATACGGTCCTTATCGATCAACTTACTACATATGTAGGAAATTGATCGATAAAGACTGTATTTTCTTTTTTCATTTTTTGTTAAAGGTTGCTTGTGTTATGCAGTAGGCTTGCAGTTTGCACGCCTAGGGCTCCACTCAGGAACATTTTTCCCCTGCGGTGGTCAGCTATTTGATCTATAAGGTGAACTGTTAGTAAATCACTCATACTTACAATTTTTTATCGGAAATGTGTTGTAATTCACTTAATTCTTATTATCCAAGAGTCAATTCTATTCAATTGGCTCTTAAATATATTTTCCTTTCTGGGTCATCTGGACGATATTTCAGAAAATTATGGAATAAGTATAACCTTTATACCAACTCACTATTTGACTGTTTCCTGAAGAAATCGTTTAGTAAAATTCATTTTTTCGTTCGCTAATAGCATAAAACATTGATACAAAGTTAACAAAAGACCATCAATGAGAGAATAATAATTTACGTACCTACATTATTTAAAGCATTCGACAATACACTTCAATAGAGTTGATTGGCGCAATCTTGATAACGATCCCCTAATACCCTGCATCGGTTCCCTGGCGGTGACTCGCACAGATCTCTCTGATTACTGTTACCTCTGATTGCCCTTCTTGTATCCCGCGGAACCAAGTACGAAGTTTTGCTCCATTACGTTTAATTTGGAGTCTTTGTGTAAATTATACTCAATTATGTTTAGAACTGTTGTGACATGTTTCACTATTAATAATTACATATTGATATTTTGATTCACCAATAGCAATTTTTATTTATTGTCAAATACAAATAAAATTTACTCTTGGTACTGTTAAAATAAGAGGATTTTAAAGGTTCTTTTTTTTAATACTAAACTTAGCGTGTGATGGCGATATAATAAAATTAATCAGCCCCCAAGGGGGAATATATATTTAATAAGAAAAACGTTTTGCATAATAGTTAATACATAGCTTATATTAAAAATAGTAGACCATCAATATGTTTAGTCAAGTACTAAATACTCGTTAGTGCATGTGTTTCATGAAACCAGTAACTCAAAAAGTATATACACACATCAATCAGGAATGTATTATTCCCAAGATTGTTACATTCAAATATATCTTACTACTCGCAAGTTTACGACTCTGCACTGATAAGTGTGGTACGACTTTATTTGTTCCAAGTCTGGATACATCCATGTATGATTTCAGCGTGCAAAATACTCCACAATACAAGACTAAATCCTAGTAGGATAACCATTAAGGATCTGTTATTTTAACATTTGACGGTGAATTACAATTTAAAAGACAAAGGTTACACAAATACGTTGTCAACGGTAGATTTATGAAGTGGAATAGGATTTATTATAAATTTTATTCGACACAGTTACGATTCAGTTAAACGTTCAATTAGTCTTGGTTTGCTTTCAGTGAGTACAGATCCGAGAAACGTTTTTGAAACGATCGACCTATCTTTGAATCTATGGAGGTAATTTGTCGCGTCCGATCTACGTTGCCGCGGCCGCTTTGAGAGTGTTTTTGTGGATGGACACGCGATTGGGCGCGGTCGACTAGTACGGCAACCGCTGTTGCCACTCGGATTACTCTTTAGTGTACACGCAAGCCTAAATGTTATTTAAGTTACATAATTATGAGGATATTACTGCTATTAAGAGTTTACTGAAATTACAGTAGCAACATTTAATAATAAGACTAAACAATTATAAATTTATAAATATAATATTCTCATAATGATTTACATTTATATATTATTAAACCGTGTATTTTCAGTAAAAAAATATTGTTATCCAGAGTTTGCTATGTATGATATGAAAATGTACAGTTTACAAGTTTAAGGAAGTAATTTACCATCAGATGAACTATTTCTTAGTTTGTTACTCTGATTATCATTATCATTGTTTTTACAATCCTTCACGAGTTTACTGCTTAACATAGGCCTTTTCAAGGAACGCCACAAAACATGATCCTGAAGCACATGCTTCCATTGATTTCCTGCATGTCTTCCCAGGTCGTCACTCCATCTAATTCGAAGCAGCCCTACACTTTGGTTGTCGTATTTATCCAGGAAATGATACGAGATGCCACTTATAAACTTTTCTTTCCAATAGGTTGTCGGTTCTTCGAGTTATATAGTCGCTTTTGCTGCTTCAGCTTACTGATTCGTTGGGCTATATCGGTTACTCTGCCACGATTCTTTCACTCAGCTAAACTCCTAGCATAACACTCTCCATATTTCGCCGAGTGACTTTAACCATCTTTATACCGTTGGCAATGAGAGACCACGTCTTAAGTCCACATCCTTTTCCGTCAATAGCACGGGTTGTACACTCCTGTATTTATGTTGTGATATATGTGGTTTTCAAATAGACCTTAAAACGCAATTAAAAAAGTAAGATTTACGATAAACATAACCTGAAATGTTTATAGGAATTTTTAAACTAAGTACAATTTAAATCATTTGATGTAATTGGTGCATCTATTTTGCTACGATATTTTTAACATGCTTCGAGACTTTTATCTTGAGAAATATTTCTCTGCATAAAAAGCATCTTTTATTGAAACAGATAAAAAAATTGAAATCAGAGCAAAAGGGATGAGTCGTCGCAATGGTCATCATTTTATTTCCGATACCGTTTCGAATCGCTCTATTTCCATTTGGTTTTTGCTGCGGCATGTGGCAACATCGGCGTGCTCTGTCGATCTCTTATTATTAATTACCTTCTTTTATGCCTACACACTCAAATCGATCGTCTTGATTAAAATATCCAAATAATGGAGCCGACATAATGACTTACAAATCGTATAACCGGCGGGTACTGAGACGGCGTCAATTAAACGATCTGTTCTATTATGTTTCATTATATATTATTTGTACATAATGTAAATAAGAGGAATATTTTAATATGTAATATTTAATATATAATATATACCTAATATACAACTTTATGTGCTCCATTAGTATGTGTGTAAATATTAATAATACATATAATATTAACATAATCATAGCATAGCATAACATATTCATAGATTGTACGCCAGGGCCGGGGTAGTTCAAGAGACAGTCGCTCAGTTTACATTTTAAAGGTAAGTTGCATCTTAAAACTAAAAGGAATTTCTTCTCATATTAAAATGCGCAATATTTTATACCTATACTATAACAGGAAATTCAATGCAAAATTATATGTTTTGTGTAAAAATAAAAGTCTTATTTTTTGGTTTTTAAAACATTTATATGCTGACAAATAAAATTTTGTAATCTGTAAAAGCAAGGGACCCATTTTACTGGAAACGAGGTATTCCATCTTAGTTCTCACGGGTGACAACGCATCTGCATTTTGATTCGTATTTGATGACAGATGTAGATGTCTATGGGCCACAGCAACCATTTACCATCAGGTGGACTCTGTGCTTGTTTGTCATACTATCATATAAAAAGAAATAAAAAAGTGTAGTGTAGTTCTTTGTTTGAAATTGGCTGTCCATAGGTGGCAGAAGCCACTTGAGATCAGGTGGACTGTAAGGTTCTAATATCACTTCAGTTTAATAAAAAAATATTTACGCGAAAAGGCGTCC
Organism: Parnassius apollo; assembly: GCA_907164705.1. Lineage (NCBI taxonomy): Eukaryota > Metazoa > Arthropoda > Insecta > Lepidoptera > Papilionidae > Parnassius > Parnassius apollo. The sequence continues at coordinate 1,383,161 of CAJQZP010001125.1, forward strand.
ATCCGTATTTCTCATACGCAACTTTTAAAAGATTATACTAATATTAAGATTTCCGTCCGTTGTTGTAATTGTAATTAGAGTTTATTAAATGCCAAGCTTAATCACGGACGCTGTCAAACCCGTATAAATTGCTCAATAGGCGTAAAGGAAATCACCTGTTAAAATATTATTGCTTATCGTGTAGATGTTTATATACTAATTATGTGGCTCCTTGCGTACTCCTTGCGTAATTTTCCAGTTGGAGGATCATAGTTGTATGTACATAGCCCCAAGAGTGCAATTAAAGATGATTATATGTGAAAGTTGTTTGCATTATCCTTTTCATCTGTGATTTCCGTATAAAACTAAGCATACTTATAGCACATGTACTTCCCACTGCTGAGCACAAGCTACGTTCCATTTCTGAAAGGGCTATGGAGCGATCAGTCCTTCACACTGTTCCCGTACGTGTTCGCGAAATTTACATATCTGTGAAATATTTTCATTCCTCAGAAATACAGAATTAATTACGAATTCTCCTTCAAAACGTACCACGTTTTTGTTCAGCACTGAAAATTGCATTTACCATTTATGTTGCCAGGGTCAAATTCGTGCTGCTTCATGCTGTGAAAGTTACAATGAGCGCTAGCTATTGTATAACTTAATATTTCGCTTGATTTTCTGTGTTCTAGATATTTTATATATTATTTTATATATAGAATTTCTTTTACGCTATAGGAATATCGACGGTGGTTTGTATTTTGTATCTCCAACTCATCAGCTAAAGATACTGGCCACCAAAAGTTACGGCCTATTGTAACGGTTATACAAAGCACTTCGCCAGCATTCATCAACGTGCCATACACCTTCGTCGCTTGCCTTGTGTTATGTACGCACTTAATTAATTCGGGCGCGTGGAAAGCCGATCCCATGACTATTGATATCGATCTCTATAAAGTCGCCGACATGATCGGATGTGATTGACTTTTTACCGCGACGATTCAACTTAAATTAGATTCGGATGCGTAACGTCGTCGTTGTGTTTCGTATCTACCTGTTCAGCTAAACTTTGCATGTTTACAATTTATAAAATATCGACATAAAATAACATAGTTTTTTTATTGTACCATCATACACGAAAAAAGCCGTTTTAAATCAGATGGTTAGCGCTCGCTGTAAATTTCACAGCACGCAAGCGACCCGGGTTCGAACCCTCCCGGCACCAATGAAATTGTTAATTGCAATTTTAAGTGCTGATTAACCAAATGCTCGGCAGTGAAGGAAAACATCGTGAGGTAACCTGCTTGTATGAGAAATAAAAAAAAATATTTCGAAGACATCCGAAGTTCGCCAACATGCATTGGGACAGGACACATCCATGCCCTAAAACCCTCTCGGAAATGAGAGGAGCCCAGCAATTGGACGTATAGGTTGTAACTTTAACTATTAACTTCAACTTTTAACTTTAACACAAAATAAAGAGTTAAAGTTTGGTTTCCAAAGGCCAATACTAAACTGGTTGCTTAAGTTTTCCACTTTACTAATTATGGCATGAAATACCGAAACTTTATCGAAAATTTACGTATTATTGCGCTAGGCTACTCGACAGCCTCGTTAATCTATATCCTGTCCTGTGAAGATGGTTAGTCCATAAATATGGAAATATCCAAAATCAATAAATCGAAGATGAAATATTAATTATGGTTAATAGTGTTGGTAGTGATTATATACGTAGTAGAGCCATGCTGCGGCTATATTATATTTGTAACACGAATAGGTCGGCTCAAACAGGAAAGGACCAAGTTCTCACTGAATATCATCGTTAAATAAGAGCTTATTGTGTATGTATGGTGAGTGTAGAGAACCGGAAACCTTTAATTATAAGAAATGAGGCATCCTATCTTAGTCCTCAAGGGTCACAACGCATTTTCATTTTGATTCTTACAGCCTCCACTTACCACCAGGTGGACCTGTGTGCTCGTCAGTCACTTTTATTCTATTTTTTTTTTCACATTTGCGTTACTACTTTTACCTATTATGACGTACATATGTATATTTTGTACTGGATGTATATTCTGAAATCATCATTTAATCATCAAGTTTTTTTTTACAGGACAGGATGACAAACGAGCACACAGTCCACCTGATGGTAAGTGGTTGCTGTGTCCCATAGATATCTACATCTATCCTCGATTACGAATCAAAATGCAGATGCGTTGTCATCCGTGAGAACTTAAGATGGAATCTCTTTCCAGTAAAAAGGGTATCCGGTTCTCTACACTCACCATACGAAACATAGCAGCATTAAGCTACTATTTCACGCTGGTATTCTGTGAGAGCGTGGTCCTTCCCCGGTCGAGCCGACCCACACGTGCTACAACTATACTACTAATATAACTGCAGCATGGCTCTACCACGTAAAAAATTAAGCTTAAATTAAAAGCGTCATAGTAGTTTTAAATTGACTAAAATATTGTTTAAAAAATTACCCGAATAACAAACCAGAATGAAGAATAGTGACGTTTTTCTACCATAGCAATTCGCTTACAAGAGGACCCCCTCTGTTTCTCTTGCAAGCGAAATGCGAATAATGCGAAGTATTTCCTCTTTGCAGGTGATTTCCAGGCGTGTTTCATTCATACAAAGAAGTTTCTACTTAAAATGCTTTAATAACAAAAAATATTTAGTGACAGTATCAATCTGTGAATTGTTGTGTGTACATATATAAGACATCAACGAGATTTAACTGACATTGATAATTTGTGTTAATCAATTTTCCTTTCAAAATGTATCTTTTTTTAATTAGGCGAAATGTTTTTAAAAGAAATCTCAATAATGTATATTTTAGCTTTAAAGATTTGCACAGCTTAAAACGTTCTTTTAGCTAAAGTTATCGTTGTAAAAATATTAAAAAACGTGTTTTTTTTTAATAACTCTTTAATGCTCGGATCGTTTTTGATGTAATGAGTTTACTATTAGGTACTTCGTAAAATATTTGTAGAGCGTTTTGAGATCAAACACAGCAAGAAGTTCCCGGAATGGCCTGCAGGGTCAACCGTTTTTCAAATTTTTTCTTTAGTTTTTATAGAATAAAAGTGACAAATGATGATGATAAACCTATACCTACACACCTGGAAGCTGTGACCCACAGACATCTACATTTATCTTCAATTAAGAATAAGAATGCAGATGCGTCGTCACCCCTGAGGACTAAAATGGAATATTGTCTCCGGTTCTCTACACTCACCATACGAAATGCAACAGCATTTTAGTTGCTATTTGACGCTGGTAGTCTGTGAGACCCTAGCCGAGCCGGCCAATTCGTACTACAACTAATATAGCTGCAGCACAGAAATTTGCCTTGTTATTTAGATTTCTTCGAGCTGCAGCTTGGCACTACCAAATAAAACGTTTATTATTTTATTAAGGTAAATTGATTTCTAAGATAACTTTAGATTCCGTTGTCTCACTGCTACGCATAGAAATTATGGTCAAATCTCAGTTGAAACAAAAGTTAGCTGATAATGTTTACTAGTTGCGTAAAAAATATTAGAAAACATCTATATACATCTATCTATCTGAAAGGCGTAGAAATAGCAAAAGTTGAAAACTTCATTTAACCCTTATTTTTTAAAAGCTTAATTTACTCATAATCTAAATTAAGAGCAGACAAAGAAAGGAAAATACTCTATTTTGTTCTTTCAGTATTCGATCATAATAACATCTTCATCATCATCATCAACAAAAAAAGGAAAATAAGACAATCAAAATAATAAAAAAAGCTTTTATTTACTGTTAAAATATATGTTATGGGGGTGAATATTCAATGAAACAAAAATATGTATACATATAAGAATACATATGCATTGCCGGGTATTAACGAATTAAAACGCATCACCTGAAATCACTGGGAATCAAAAACACTATCGATGGATTACGATTGAGTGGTTTTAGTCTGTAACTTATGTAGTTTTTCATAGATTCAATTTTAAGTTTACTACTCAAAAGTAGAGTGTTTTTGTTCTTTGCTTCAATGGGCCCAATTTACCGCTAAATATCCCGTAGGTAGATCTGTTGAGGAATTTAAAAGCGTTTAAAAATATTTACGCTTTCTGATTCTAATCAATGCGGAAAATTGAGGTACCGAAAATGTCAGCGTTTGCGGTCAAATTTATGTAAATAATAAGTGAAGTTATTACTTAGAAAAAAAAATAGACAGGTTAATGCGGACGTAAAGACAGATTAAGTTATTTACATTGCTGCGTGCTTCTGCTGTGCTCCGGACTTCTTTATGATTGATAATTGTTATGGAGAATTTAGTCCGTAGTACTGCTCTAGTTATATCTCAGACATGCTGGTTTCCCCACGATAATTTTGTTCAGAGTGGTGAATAAGAACTTTATCTATTACAGCTTTTTTTTGTGCGCCCGAAGCAAATAAGGACAACTCTCCTGTGACGGAGTGGGAGGTGGTGAATGCTCATAGCATACCACACAGCCGGCTCTGTATTTATGTGGAGACTTTTACCCACTAAACACCACCTTTTGGGAGTGGCTGAACGGTCTAACTAGAGATCTCTAAGCCTTATCGAACGCAATCCCCTTGGCAGAAAGGGGGGCGCAAAGAAAGGGGGGCGCCCATTACAGCCTCCGAAAGTCTACTACTGAACATAGTTTGACCACGCTTGGCGGGCGACTTGGCAACCACAGTTGCTTTTATTAACTTTAAGTTGTTATTAGGAAGATGTTGCACCATCTGCCCATCTCCCGTTTCAGTTTCCTCCGTCGTCACTTACGATAAGGGAGGAAGTTTTAATCTTTTAATGTTGAATTACTGTCCGCACTTTTCAAGTATTGAAGCCTGCTTCCAATGTTATTATATTAACATTTCAATTACACTTGTATCCATTGTATCATTATTATGACAGTTGTGAAAGCTGGACAGTTGGGAACTACCAAGAGTAACCAACGCTTTATTATCTTCCTGACACTTTCCATTGATCTTGCTTTCATCTTCCATATGATTCTGTACCCTGAATATTATATACCCTTAACACCCAGCAATAGGTACGTATATTATGTTCATAATTCATATTACATAATAATTTCTATTACATTAATATTGTTCATTTCTATATTGAAGACGTATTATAGCAGTTATTAAAGATGTTTTATTATTTCAATTGTTTTATTTTGCTTTAATTTTCTTTTTTATATTTTTGTTATGTATTGTTTAGAAAGAACCGCGTTATGGTGAAGGGCTCTCAGGCCATCTGGTGGGCTGCATTTAATAAGGTCGATGTCCCGCGGAGGTATTGTCCGATGTAATTTGTAGCTAGCGTCACTCCCGAAAAACACCCTGGTAAATAACAACGTTATTTTAGTTTATTGAAATGCCCGATGTGGATCTGCGATGTGGCAACATGTGGGGGAATTATTTTCATTGTTCTTTATTGTGTTACCAGAAAACAAAAACGGATTTTGTTTTAAATTCAAATTAGGGAACAATAGAATAGCTGAAAATTTACTGACACATATGTGTCTGTCATATAACGCTTAATTCGTTATGTAGGATTAGGTACATGTGTCAGAGGTGCCTCTTCATGTGTCCTTACGATGTACATAATGTCTATTTGTATTTTAATTGTAAATATCGGTTTTATTATAAGGTAAAATACATACCATTAAGAATAGTAAGAAGTTATTTTTATTTCAGACATATAGTCAAATAGAAATATGAATTTAACCGCATCTTTTTCAAATTACCACTCTCATTTACGATGCACATACTCAGTTTAATAATGCAAGTAAAATACTGTCTATAAAAATTCACAACTATTGTTAAAAACTGTAAAACAATATAATGAAAATATAGCTTAAATATTTAATGTAATGTGTATATTATACGATGTTGGTATCTGGTGGGAACCTATCTATAATCCTGCCTACCTAGATTTAAAATACTAGTGTGAAATACACATTATATTACATAAAAAGTACACCGTTGTTGTTCGAACAGTCAGTGCCTAAACGTTTAGAGAATGAAACTTGTTGCATGTAAAGGATTTTAAAAAAAACACGAAACACGAGAAAAAAGATCATCTTATTATAACATCCTGATCACGTTACGAACATGGCAAAAAAGTTATAACGTGAGGCGATATATGTAAGAGTAAAAATATATTAAATTAATTACATCACTGTGTGCGGGGATTGACGATAAATGTAGGAATGCGCGAGAGCAATGCTTACGCCCCATCTGTTTTAATACAAAGTCCCGCCCTTCATGTGGGCGTGTCGGTATACGTTAAGATGCATAATATTTTTTATCAATCAATTAAATATTATTATAAGCTTAATGGAACGTCAATTTAATTAAGAAAACTCTTTTCAATTTACAGTAGTCAAAGACGACTCATACAGAATGTAAATGGGTTTTGAAATAGGTACCATTGATACTTCTTCTCTTTCATGGAATTAAAATATTTACTAAAAGGTTAACTACTTAAATCTTTTAAAAAGTAATCTACCTAATGAATCATAACAGTTATTATTAAAGTAGGTATCACAAAGGTATACAAATTTTAATTCCAATGTCGAATAAAAAAAGTTAATAGAGTATTTACTTATTAACTTTTTTTTTATTCGACAGTGATTTAAAAAAATGTAAAAGTTATTTCAAAATATATAATTAAAGTGTAAAAAATAATACTACAGAAATTTAACCCTTTATTATAATAGTAACGATATACAGCAAATTTTTATAACTTATATGTAGGTGTACGGTATGTTTCTACCGAAGCAACGAGTACTAAGCGACGCAGCGTGACGCGTATTAAATTAAAAGTGACGACATGTGTTTTCCTTCCCATAGGAAAATACATTAGCCGAAGCATTTTCCCGTTATCTGCTATCCTTCTTTATCTTAAAACTAAACCGTTAAGCGAGAACGAATAACGAGACGTGGCGCCCTCGAAAGCTAACAGCGAGCTTTCAACGTAAATCTGATAAAGTGAACACATTACGGCACCTACACTAAGGAATTTTCTACTTAAAAACATTGGTATTATCTCGATGTTTTCTGTTTCTTTCACGGATACACTTTTCTCGTGTAAATGAGGGAGATAGTCGTAAAGTATCAACTTCACGTAGCCGCCGGCATCATTGGACGAAAAAGTTTCTGCCGTCCCGCCCTTTCTGCGGTGTGTAGGGCTGCGTTCGCGCCTTCCGAGCGGGCCCGCACGAAATATTTCTAAAGCAGTATGTCGGCTTTGGCGAGGGGCGGCGTCACGGGAGTCCGCAGTCATGCTGAGAACCTCAGCGGAGCCGGTGGATGCACGTCGCGAGGGCTTTCAATCTCACAAGACGAAATTATTGCGTGACAAAACGATAGGCGAATCGATGCAACGGAAATCGTATCTCGCAAATGAAACCGGCCGCGAGGATATAGCGGAATTATAACGATGCGCCAAACCCTGTGATAACATTCGCTCTAGAATATTACAATCTATTTTGGTACTCTTAGCGTTATTGATAGAGTTTGTAGGTTCAGTGGAGTGTTTTCGTTAACTGTGAAATCAATAAAACTATATTGTTGTGCTGACCCACGGAGGCTAAGCCTGGATTTTAATTTATAATCGGTAAGTTATTTTCTTAGAATTCTAGATGTCATACACTTTGATTATTTACATGTCATCTATCTATATAAAACACAAATAATTTTTCTACCTATGTCCGTTATAAACTGAAATCAGCCAACGATGTGCCCCACATCGGTTTCATTAGAAAGGCAATATCAAATGCGAAGACGATTTTAGACTACTAAATCAATGCATTAGGCACTATATAAAAAACATTCGCGAAATTTCCTTATTTCCAAGAAATAAACAAAATTTATTTCTTTTTGACCTAGTAGCACACGCCCTATCTGCGAGTTTATTATAAAAAACATCTTATACAGTTTATTCAGCTTAGTATAAAGCTCGTAACAATTTAGAGAATTACAATAACAAGAATTCAACGTAATTAATAAAGCTAAGTACCTATCCATGTTATTTATTTTTGTTGGAAACTAATACGACTTGTAAGAATATTATTATTTTATTATGTAATATAGTATATCTTTCAGAATCTTATGGTATAAATTATAGTTCTATGATTTGGGAGTTTTGTATTCAATAAGTTTTGATTATTTTTATAACCTAAATCATGTATGAACGAACTGTTACTACTTTTATTGCAAATAAAGTTATTTTTATAACAAGTAATGACATGTAATCGTAATAATTATTATAATTTCTATCTTTAATAAACGTATTGTTAGTAAATTTGATCCTAATAAATATATTATTAATGATTAATTTGAAAAATTATTCACAAAAGAATTCCTAACTATTTTTGATAACAATTTAACACCGGCGGTTAAATATTATGTCCAAAGTTTCAAATGGATCATTACAAGCGTGCATTACAATATTTTTTTATTGTACATAAGCGAAAGGACAGTTAAGAGATCTTATATTAAGTATTATATGTGTTTATTGAACCTTGTGTGTTCAGTATACTTTGATTATTGATACATAATAATTATTGAACTAAAGTTTGAAGCAAAACATTATGCATTCAAGCTCAAATAAATAATATTGGAGTTAAAGAAAATTTAAACGACAAACATCGATAATAATAAGCTGTTATGATTGAACTGAAAACACTAAGTAATAGTCAACGTATTGTCAACATTTTGTTTATATTTGTAAAGTTTTAAATTTATCATACGTCTTCAAGTAGGTGAAAAATGAATTACAAAATTCCGATTCATACATACATCTTTGTACCTATTGTACCTTTATGTATATGTAATATATACAGATAAAGCTAATACAAAGCGGGTAATAATAAAAATCATTTTTAAATTTGGTAAATACAAAAAGTATGCATGCAAATAGAGTTAAAACGGTTAATATATATACAAACGTCATTTTTTATATATTTCTTATTATATTCATTTATTTTTCTATACATTTTTGTGATATGAACATGGCATAAGATGTTGCAATATTATTTCTAAGATATGTTGAACGCTTATTATATCGCGGGTTATAAACAACGAGAAAACAATTTAAACATGATCCATCATTATTGATCTAGATACTTAACTATTTCTGCAAAGTTTACCTTTAAATAAAATAATAGGTACTCATATTTTTTTATTTTACAAGGTAGTAGAGTTCTTTTGCCGCCTATGAGTTTGTCTGGATAGGTTCTAGGAGACTCTTTTCAACTGAGTCTGGATGCTCTCTAGAAGTCTGTATTTAACATTCTTGTAAGTCTGGTGGGAGTTGATTTATACTTGCCTCTAAATACCTTATAAAAATCTTATAATAAGTATAATTAAAAAAGTGAGGTCCCCTCAAAATCCGAAGCAGCATCCACGCCTGTGTAACCTTTTTTAAATTAATTACAGTTTTACAGAAGCTACAGTAGTCATTTACACATGGATACTATATTATTTATTATTAAAAAAGGCATAATTATTGACCTCTATCTGGCCTGATGGCAAAGATGAGATCTACGGTGGAGCGAATTTGCCCTCAAAAAGTCTGTTAGCACCCACCTTGAAGACGTTAAGGTTATATTTACTCGGAAAAACAGACGCTGGCAGGGCATTCCACCACTTGGCTGAGTGAATTATGAAAGTTGACTTATAGCGCTTAGTGCGAATATTCGGAATATCAGCCAAGTGTGGAGTAGTACGTCTGGTACTCTGATAGGGGAGTGGTGATGGCGGTATGAGCTTATGAAGCTTATGGGAACACTCTCCGCAGTACAATCTGTAGAAGACCGACAAAAAAGCAACTTGGCGGCGGTGAGTTAAGCTGTGAAGTTTGGCTTCCACCAGCTTTTTGTCACCGATGAGCCATAATAATATTTAAATAAAACTCCTATATTTTGTAGTTGTACTGCGAATTTTCATTGGCAGTATATTTAAGTAAAGTGATGCTGATACTCGGTCTATACCTAAGTACCACTACAAATATTTTAAAAACAAATACATTCAAATATGTATATACGATCTTGGGCTAATACCAATTATCTTGGTGATATATAATTTAGTAGAGTAGATTTTTCTTAAATTTTATTTCGGTAAATTTTCTCTTAAATTTTATACGGTTAAGTGTTGGATGTGGTACAATTTATGGTATATAAGTATATAACCCGATACAGAGTAATAGTGTTTTACATGTATGACGGAAAATTATTGTTTTATTTTTAATTCAAAAAGATACAAGTTAAGTTACAGCCTGCAATAAGACTTATCTTATTTCCGAGGGAGTTATTTCTTAGAACCACAGATTTCTGCACGATGTTTTCATTTATCATATACGTGGTAAAAAAAATCATTTAACAATTTCATTGGTGCCGTCGGGATTCGACCTCGGATTGAAATTGGTTACCAGATTTTATTTGTACATATTCCGATGGTAAAAGTCCGACGTGCCACGAGCTTGCACGCACACGTATCAATATATATATATATATATATATATATATATACAGTCTAGATATCAATTACTTAAAAAATATTTTAATATTAATAAGCACATTAAAATTATCCACATAGTTAATAAATAATAGTACCCAATTGAAAGTAATTTTTTCTTTTCGCTATTGATATAGCAAAAAAACACTATCCTGTTAGGACGACCAAAAACCCAAATGAACTTTTTTGTTTTAATCTACAATGTAGCATGAAGTAGAAATATATATTTTAATAATATGTATTAGGTATAGTTACAAAAGAGATAACAAGTCTACATGATATTAAATCGCTACAGCAGCTCTTTTTTATAGAATTGTGTGACAAACGAGCACACAGTCTACCTGATGGTAAGTGAATGCTGTGGCCCATAGACATCCACATCTATCCTCAATTCAGAATCACAATGCAAATGCGTTGTCACTCCTGAGGACTAAGATGGAATTCCTCGATTCCAGTAAAAAGGGTCTCTGGTTCTTTACACTCACAATACGAAACACAGCAGCATTGGTGGTATTCTGTGAGAGCGTGGTCCATCCCCGGTCGAGCCGACCCATTCGTGGTACAGCTATACTACTAATATAGCTGCAGCGTGGCTCTACCACGTAAAGAGCTCATGGATATCTGCTACCAACTTCAGATCGAAAAGGCTACAGATGCGTTATCAACTTTGAAAACTAAGACGAAATACAGCCTGTAATGATACATACAGATCTAACCCTACCTACAAGCAATACCTGTTCAAAAGTATGACGCATGTTGCAAAATGTTCTTATTAACAAACAAAAATGAATTATTCCCATCGATCACTAGTGATCGATGATTATTCCCATAAAATATGGCAACTTCTTTCTGAATCAGCCTTTATCAGTCTGCTATATTACACGAGCGTCTCCCATGGTAGTAAGAATTTGTCACAATAGAAACCGTGGCTGGGTAATTTGATAAAAGAAAATGTGTTTTTTTCTTGCCGTATGGTAGTGCGAATAGATGTAAAATACCAATACCGGCGACGGTGAGCGGCGTTAAAGGTGCGAGATATCAGGTCATCATCCGTTTGCCGAGTGTGACGGTTAAAGATAATGCCAGGACTAATATTATTACACACTGAGGACCTTTCTGTACTACCCTGCCGAATTGTGAGAGACCTATGACAGCGAACTGTAACTTATGAAATTCTTATAATCAAAACGTTATTATCGCAAATAACCGAAAACCGATGCGGTTCGTGAGCGGCGGCCTTGTACCGGTTGATCTGATGAGAGCTGCGGGACGTCGATGGATTCAGATGGCTCAGGATCATGTTTTATGGCGTACCTTGGAAAGGTCTGTGTTCAAATGTAAAATGCCATGTAAAGTTTTTTGTATATGGGGAAATATATATCAACTTTTTCTTCAAAATTTAAACCCTGCATGCGATATATCCTGCTGGTTGAAAGAAGAGACTCTGGCGGCCGACTAATAATGAAGATATACAAAGACGCAGGACCCAAATTTAGCTCCGTGCTCACCGTCAACTACGGGTGATTTCTCTGAGCAGTAATGATGGGCTGCTGAAGCGAAGTTGAGATCCCTTTTTACTTAAGTATTTTATCCTAAAAATCCCAAATCGACATATTATGTGCAAATTATAAAATAGGCATTAATTTATATAAACTCTATGTATATAGTACCCGGTTGACCGAGCTTTGCTCGGTATTTTTCGCTCGGTTTTTTTTAATTCGTGTGTTTTGGAAATTATATTTAGATACAAATTACATACTGATGAAATACGAATAATATTTTTTGATCTTAGCGACATAATAGAAAAAACTGAACTGGTTATTTGAATAAAAAATCAATTAGTTTAATTTAAATTATCGTGTTTTAAAAAATACTAAAAAAAAGGGCTCGAAAACATAGATTTTCTCAAAAAAAGAAAGGAACTGGATTAAAAAAAGTAGGTCGGTCGGTCTCGGCTCGAACCATGGTATTACGATTTTGTGACCACCCAATATACCAAATAAGGTATTTGTAATCATTAATAAACTGTCAAAATTTACTTTCTTATTCTAACGATATTGTAGCAGTTTTTTCATTGCCTAAAACACGGACAAAAAGACATTTTCTAAAAATAAATCCTAGCTAGATCGATTTATTGCCCCGGAAACTCCCTGCACACAAAATTTTATGATAATCGTTGGAGCCGTTTCCGAGATCCCGACTATATATATATATATATATATATATATATATATATATATATATATATATATATATATATATATATATATATATATATATATATATATATATATATATATATATATATATATACAAGAATTGCTCGTTTAAAGGTATAGGAATAGGATAGGATATAGGATAAATGTATATATATATACAGTTTTTACAGTAAATAATTGTTAAAATTTTGAGGGTTCCGTACCTGGAACGCCTATAGGATCAGTTTGTTCTCCTTTCATCTGTTCGTCGTTCAAGGCCCTTTTTCTTAGGGGTAGAGGCATCTACGTTCCCTTAGAGGTGTCAAGCCTAGAGGTATAGAGTTATTCCCGTTGACCTAGAATCATGAAATTTAGCAAGAAGCAAAGCTCCAGCTTCTCTAGGAAAAATACGAAAATAGTTTGCAACTATATCAAATTACAACTATTTTTATTATTACGATGTAAGGGAAAACATTTTTCTACTGTAAAGTTAAGTGTATCTTTCAGTTTATTACGCAACCCTCAGGGCGCGAATCCTACTCGTACTTGTGCGACATTTTTTTCTTAGTTTAATAATAATCAGATGTACGTTACGTTACCTAAAGGAAAAAAAAATAAAGAAACAAGAACTTCAAAATACAATTTAACAATTTAATTCAAAAAAGTCTACGTAAAATTTATGTAGCGAAAAATCCCTTAAATAGATTGGCTTAAAGGAACTATTCTGTATTTCAATAACGCAGTTAATGTGATTAAAACTAATTCCTTGAAACTATGGAAAGCAGTCCCGTAGCAGCTGCAAAAATCGCGGCAAAATAAAATTTGCAGCTTTAAAATGACAAACACACACATTTGAAATGAAATTAAGGACCAAAATCCTGTGTCCTTAATTTTTTTAATGCCGAAGCTCCATGTCTGTCTGTAGAGATCTGTCAACCCGTTGCTTTGTGATGAAGCGGCCACACGGCGGGGAGTCCACAGATAACGAAAAGATTAGATGGATATCTAAAGAATGACATTGTTTAACGGGTCCAGGTATGCTTGGCTTGTTCCTCTATGTTTCGTTCTGCGATGAAGTGCCACAAACAAATTCATAAACAACATTATTTGGGAATAATGCGATTATCTACTTACACCTACGTAAGTGTAGGTACAGCGTGATTGACACATCAATGAAAGTGACTAATCTTCAGTATTGCAAGCCTTAAGCATATAAAAATATTAGGTACCTAATGTATTTATATATTCAATCACCTCTTACCAAATTAAGAAATACAAATTATATACTATACTGTAATTAGCTAACTATATAAACTATTACACATTTTTTAAACTTTCGTAATTATACATATGGGCCGTGGTAAATAGCTCATGCGCTCATCGCAAATTTAACTACCGGGTTCATTACCCGTCAGCGCGAATGAAATTGTTAATTTCAACGTGCTTGACGGTGAAGGAAAACAACGTGATGAAAACTGCAGTTCTAAGGAATCAAATATTTCAATAACATGTAATATCGTCTGCCTCCCGTAAATTAGAAGAGTGCCAGTCAGTGTTCAGTAGTGATATATGGGCTGTATTTGTAGCAAAAACTATAAAATATTTATAAAGAATTTTATTGTTTTTGGTTTTTGCTACAAAGTTAAACTTTATTTTCTTAGTTTTAAAAGGATAATTTGTGTTTTAATGGTTAACGGAAATACCACATTTTAGTTGTGGTTCAATCTTTTAGGGTTCCGTATCTCGAATGGAGATAACAACGCCCACTAGCTCGATTTTTTTAGTAACTAGATATAGCCATTTCAGGCTTAGGAGGAATGATTTTAAATGATTTAAAAAACAATTTATCTATACAAATAAATAAAATTGAAGTGTCTGTTTATAATGTCAAAATATCACCTTACGGTACAGTAACTGTTTATAGGGTACTTATAACAAATACACAATTTTTCAACATTTTCTCTGTGTGTCTGCCTATTTCTTTCGGCTAATCTCCGAAACGGCTGGACTTATTTAGACGGGATATTTTCACTGGCAGATAGCTGATGTTATAAGGAGGGACATAGGCTACTTATATTGTAGAACACGCAGTAGGGTTCCGCGCAATAAAATTAAAATCCTAAATTACACACGGGCATAGTCGCTGCTGCAACTATATCATGGTTATACCATGAATGGATCGGTTTGACCGGGAAAGGACCACGCTCTCACAGAATACCAGCGTAAAATAGCAGCTTAATGCTGCTGTATTTCGTATGGTGAGTGTAGAGAACCGGAGACCCGTTTTACTGGAATCGAGGCATTCCATCTTAGTCCTCAAGGGTGACAACGCATCTACATTTTGATTCTTAATCCAGGTTAAATGTAGATGTCTTTGGGCCACAGCATCCACTTACCATCAGGCGGACTCTGTGCTCGTTTGTCACCCTTATTCTATAAAAAAAGAGTCAACAAGGCGTTGCTTAAAATCCTTTTGTATCTTATGTTTTAGGGCTCAATAAATTAAAATTCGAACTATATTATTCATAAACTGTAATTATTTATACAACTGTAATTATTTATACAACTGTAATTATTTATTAGCAACATCTTCCTGTTATGAGCTCGAAATAATAATTAAAAATGGGTCATTCATTACAGCCTATCACAAGTCTCCTACCAAACATAAGTCTCCCCCATATATTGTCTTATAGGGTGATGATTGCCATAGCTGCCACGCTAAAAATCCTAAAATTCGCAAAATAAAAACTATCCTATCTCTCAAGTTGAACCAAACTGCACACGGTGTGCAAATTTGATCAAAATCGGTTAAGTAGTTTAGGAGTCCATCGCGGACAAACAACGTGACACGTAATTTATATGTATAAAGATTATTAAACAATAAACAGCTAAAGAGAAATCTTCAATCATTACATCCCGTACTGAAACTATTTCTTAAAATAGAATATTAAGTTTCTTCTCGGTTTAATTGCTCTTTTATGATTTCAACATATGCCCACGACTTGTGTGAAACTACATGCCGTGACATATTTTATACTTAAAGAAGCAAAACATAAAAAAAGACTGATAGAACTAATGTAATAACCTGTCGTATGCTATGCACGGTAGAACAGGTTTTATCATTCATAAAACTATTTTAATAAACTATCGATGCTAAACCTTAGTAATAAAGGAGATTGGAGCCTGTCTAAAAAGTAAACTAAAATTAAATATACACGAATACAATTGGAATTTTTGTCTCAGACGTATAAAAGTGTCCTATAAATTTACCCACAGTTTAAATTTAATGTCCAAAAGTGCCTGCCTCAGATTTTTTATTATAAATAAATGTTCGATGTCAGCTATGGGTGCACGAATGTGTGTTATTATTATTTTGAGAAATGGCTTTAAATTTGTTTCGGATGGTTAACATCGTCTTGGGTCAGGTCTGGTTGTGTGTTTAACGAATGAGCAGGTATCTAACTAACCTAATTGTTTAAATGTTTTTGATTCATACGATCGTTTATTGTTAACAGGCAGGAACCTGAAGAAGAAAAATTTTATCAAGACCACAATGCTGCGGACATACCTAAGTGCGTCTTATAAGTGACGAAGACACTGTTAGTGACCATTACAACCAGCGTCGAGTCAGCGGGGAGTCCCCGCCGCGTGGATGGTGGCGGGCGAATGGGGCTATGCGCCGGTGCCGGCCACCCCCGCCATGAACGCGTTTCTGGAGACCAACCACGCCCACCTCGCTTCGTATGGGTTGAAGATGTCCCCGCAACCTGGGTGCGGCGTAGGCGCGCAGCACCGAGCTGCTGCGCCACATCCGCCGCCCCACCACCCGCCGCATTACCAACCCTATCCACTACACTCCTATCAGACGGGATATTTACGAGAGTACGGTGGCTGCGGGGAGTTGTTTCCTCAGCAACCATTAGAGCAGAGTTGGGACTGGCGTGGCGATGTTCACTACCAAGGTGGTGCACCGCCACTAGTACCACACGCGCACGCCCACGCGCCGCATGCCTTCTTACGCTACGTACGTGCCCCACCCCGGCGCGATATGCGCTGCCAGTGGCTCGATCCCGAACAACCACCACCACGGAAACTATGCAACAAGCTGTTTTCGAGCATGCACGAGATCGTGACCCACTTAACGGTAGAGCACGTCGGAGGACCGGAATGTACGACGCATGCTTGCTTTTGGCAGGGCTGCTCAAGAAATGGTAGGCCCTTTAAGGCGAAGTACAAGCTGGTCAATCATATTCGAGTGCACACTGGAGAGAAACCATTTCCCTGCCCCTTCCCCGGTTGCGGCAAAGTATTCGCGAGGTCTGAGAACCTTAAGATACACAAGAGAACACATACAGGTAAGATTTCTATATTTTTTAAATGTTTTCTGTTTTCTTCCTTAACAGTCTACTGCTAGACACAAACAATAACTTGTCTTCGATGCTGCTTCTTGTCTGCTGGTCCTTTTCTCTTCTGGCACTTAGGAGATTGCAAGAAATCTACCAGTGCCATGTGGCGGTGGTGCGATAGAATGTCTTTAATTGTCTCATTCCGTCCCGTGGATGTTGTAACACTCAACTATTTTTTTAAACGTTACCCCACACTAGGATTTTTTCCTGTACCGTGGGGGCAGTCTACAAACATGAATTGCACGAGGACAAACATCCCGACCCGGAACAATTATTTGTAGGTCATACAAATACTTGTTCCGAACAGGATTCGAACCAGCGGCCCCCAGCGCAACCACTCATGACTAAGCCACTGCGCGACGGAGCCGTCAACTATGAAAAAACTCAAACGACTTTTTATACTGTAATTAAATATCCAACTTTGTTTCTAACAAATATTTGAATATTGTCTGTATGTATTCCAAAAAACTTTCTTTAATGTCAAAACTCTACCTTTCTATCTACGTTATACCGACTAACCGTGTAGTGGCCGTGTAAGAATATCCACTATCCCATATCGTACCGTGGGTATCGGAATAGACGACAGAGGGAAATTGAGACAGCTGATGAGCTGCAGCGTCTTCGTAATAACAACTCAAAAGAACAAAAGACTGCTGTTGACGAGCCGCTCGCCCAGCGTGTCAGCTATGACAAAGTCCCCCTATGAGGCAATCTATGGGGGAGGCCTGTGTTCAGCGGTGGACTTTTTAGGCTGTGATAATGATTTATTTATTTACGCTTTATTTGCACGCTAAGTACAAAAAGGCGGAGTTAATGCAACAAGGCATTCTCTACCAGTCTACCTCCAGGCTAAGCAGAGAAGATATTGGTGGTGCAAAGTGCAACTGAGTTAAAATATCTATGAGTAGTCATACACATTACATACTACGATACATATTATAAACATAATTACACATATATATTTTATATATATATATATATATATAGTTAGTTATACGTCCCACTGCTGGGCACAGGCCTCCCCCTCTTTTCTGGGAGAGTTTTAGGGCAAGGAAGTGTCCGCCGCGCTGCCCCAATGCGTGTTGGCGAACTTGTCTTCGAAATATTTTTTTTCTTATTCCTCAGACATGCAGGTTTCCTCACGATGTTTTCCTTCACCACCAAGCACGTGGTAAATCAGCACTTTAAATTGTAATTAACAATTTCATTGGTGCCGGCGGGGATCGAACCCGGATTACTCGCGTTCTGTTGTATTTACAGCAAGCGTTAACCATCTGAGCTACCACGGCTCACATATATATATACATGTATTTGCTTAATACTGCCTGTGTATATATGCATACATAGTACATACATAATTAAATACAGCTGTTTCTGATTCAAACACCTATAAAATATTTCAAATAAAAACAAGAAAAGGGAACAGTTAGATTTAAGGATATAAAAAAGTGTTAATCCACAAACTACTCCTGCAATGCCAGAAAATGATTCCAGAGTAAGCGTTTGAACGATGCCTTGCTCGTGGCTGTACGTACACTGCTCGGTAGCTCGTTCCATAATCTTACCGCATGAGAAGTAAAAAAATTGATGATGATATACCGACTATTGATTGTTAGCAACTAAGTTTTTATAAAAATATAAAATAACGTAAACAAATATTTAAAAAAGAACTACCAACAGGTAACATTTACCTGTTTATGTGATCATTGTCTTCGACTACGTGGACTCCGCTAAAACATTCTAAAAGTCAACGAAGAAGCTTCTATCATCCATTATTTATAATATTCCTGTAAGAGGCTCTAAAACCCGCGTTGACAAATAAATGATACTGACGTTACTTATGCAATGTTGAACCAAGCGAAGCTTACGTGGTAGAGCCATGCTGCAGATATATTAGTAGTATAATTGTAGCACGAATGGCCGACCCATTCGTGCCGACCGAATCGAGGATAGATGTAGATGTCTATGGGCCGCAGCAACCACTTACCATCAGGTGGAATGTGTGCTCGCTTGTCACTCTATCCTATGAAAAAGCGATATAAAACTGCTGAAATGGCTAAATATTAGGATCGTCATTAATTCCTAACGAACCACCCCCGCGGTTAATCATCGCCGGTTGCGGTTCCATACCCGGACACGGTTGTGAAGTGTCGGGCACGCCTCGGTTGCGGTTCCATATCCGGCCACTGTTGTGAAGTATCGGGCACACCTCGGTTGCGGTTCCATACCCGGCCACTGTTGTGAAGTGTAAGGCACGCCTCGGTTGCGGTTCCATACCTGGCCACTGTTGTGAAGTGTCGGGCACGCCTCGGTTGCGGTTCCATACTCGGCCACTGTTGTGAAGTGTCGGGCACGCCTCGGTTGCGGTTCCATACCCGGCCACTGTTGTGAAGTGTCGGGCACGCCTCGGTTGCGGTTCGATACCCGGTCACTGTTGTGAAGTGTCGGGCACGCCTCGGTTGCGGTTCCATACCCGGCCACTGTTGTGAATTGTCGGGCACGCCTCGGTTGCGGTTCCATACCCGGCCACTGTTGTGAAGTGTCGGGCACGCCTCGGTTGCGGTTCCATATCCGGCCACTGTTGTGAAGTGTCGGGCACGCCTCGGTTGCGGTTCCATACCCGGCCACTGTTGTGAAGTGTAAGGCACGCCTCGGTTGCGGTTCCATACCTGGCCACTGTTGTGAAGTGTCGGGCACGCCTCGGTTGCGGTTCCATACCCGGCCACTGTTGTGAAGTGTCGGGCACGCCTCGGTTGCGGTTCCATACCCGGCCACTGTTGTGAAGTGTCGGGCACGCCTCGGTTGCGGTTCGATACCCGGTCACTGTTGTGAAGTGTCGGGCACGCCTCGGTTGCGGTTCCATACCCGGCCACTGTTGTGAATTGTCGGGCACGCCTCGGTTGCGGTTCCATACCCGGCCACTGTTGTGAGGTGTCGGGCACGCCTCGGTTCCGTTTCCTTACCCGGACACGGTTGTGAAGTGTCGGGCACGCCTCGGTTGCGGTTCCATACCTGGCCACTGTTGTGAAGTGTCGGGCACGCCTCGGTTGCGGTTCCATACCCGGCCACTGTTGTGAAGTGTCGGACACGCCTCGGTTGCGGTTCCATACCCGGCCACTGTTGTGAAGTGTCGGGCACGCCTCGGTTGCGGTTCCATACCTGGCCACTGTTGTGAAGTGTCGGGCACGCCTCGGTTGCGGTTCCATACCCGGCCACTGCTGTGACGTGGCGGTCAAGCCTCGGTTGCGGTTCCATACCCGGCCACTGTTGTGAAGTGTCGGGCACGCCTCGGTTGCGGTTCCATACCCGGCCACTGTTGTGAAGTGTCGAGCACGCCTCGTTTAAATCACAAGCGATCAATGACAACCAGCACAACAAGCTTCCTATCAAAAAGAATAACTTTTTAATACAACCCCATAAAACGACAGATAACGGGCAGCTGATAATTCCATCGACTTGTGAAGTCCGTTTCTCGGTATGATCATCTCTGAACAAAAACAGTCAAAGTTTGAACACCATTTTTCAATTTATTACTAGTCGAAAGATTCATCGGTATTGTGTAGAGTTAAATAAAAAAAAGACGTCATAAATTAAAATGTCCGGTTTCACTATTTCACTTCGAAACTTGCCGTCTCTTTCACTCGCAACAGCTTTGTGAAGTAAGGTACTTAACTTTAAATGTCGATTTTTAAATAAACGATCCTAGAATTTGTATGGTCCGGCATCGAGGAGTGTGGCCATCTGGTTTTATTATATTTTTTTACTATTACTGTCTAGCGTTACGTCGAGACGCTTATTCTATGTCCCCGTCCGTTATTATCTCATACGGGCTTGTGAATAGCATTGCCGTTTTTGTGGCGAAGTTTGAAGAATTGTTTTATGGGAGGCTATAAATTAACTTCGTTGTGTCATCGAAACAATAGCAAACTGGAAGTCGAATTCCATCATTGCTTTAATTATTTGAAAGAAGGCAGCTTGCAATACATATTCTTAATGTGGAAAAACTCCCATTATGAAAATGTATTACAGAATCCATCACAACGTAAATTCGTTTTATTATCAAGTTGATAGTACAATAAAAATTAATGATGTACATATATGTAAAAATTTATTAAGAATACCGGATTTTAATTTAACACAGTTTTCTATATATGTATAAATTGTAAACTTATGGATAATAGCACGTTATATTATTCATGTTATAAATGCCCCGTGGAAACAGATATTTTTATAAACTCGTTTAAAATGTCATACGATACTCTGAGATTGAAACTCAGTAGCTAAATTTATTTGATATCGTTTTACGTGGCATATCAATTTGATGATAAAATAACTTATGCCCATTCAGTAAAAGGTTTTTAATTTCGCGTTACTCGCACATTTCGTTATAAGGTGACAAAATGTTATAGCCACATACAAAATTTATTACTTAAAATTTATAATGAAATATAATTTATTAATTGTCAAATAGTTTTAAAGTATCTGGAGTAACATCGCCCAGCGGCTCAATAATATATCAGGCATTTAGCCGCGTCTCCGACATGCAGCCGCCGGCGCATTCCGCCCACTAACTCACAATTACTTCATTTCCACATTTGTAAACGCTTATTTATATCTGTTTTAGCACGTGTTTTTAATGTTTTTTAAAAACACGTGCTATTTAATATTAATTAGCAAAATACATATTTATGTCATTAAATAATTTTAAAACAGAACTGTGTACGTATAAATACATGCAAACACAAGGTACGTTTCTTTCTCTTACAGATTACTGACTATGTTGCTCTTACTACATAAACGTGCTTTTGTTTTCTTTTAGTTTTGTAAAACGATATGTGCGTCCAAATAGCAACGTTAAATAAAGTATTTGTTAATTATTTATTAATGTCTAAAATGCTGTACCGTAATAAAATGTAAAACCTGAAATCATTGTTCGCTTACGCCCTGACCGATTTACTTCTCAGTGCATCGCAAGCGTTGGGATGACAACAAGGGTGTACAACATACAATGCCGTAATGATGATATGATTTCGACCGGTGAAGACGACCCCCGGCGATCAAACGCAGTGCTCGGCTAATATGCCGTATAAAATGACGCTTTCAAAATATTTTGCAAACAATGAGGAACCCTTCCCGTCCGCCCCTGCGGTTGGCTCATTGTGTAGGGCCGTCGAGTGCACTCTTCCATCCGTTTATTGCTTCTAACTAAACATACTGTGTGTAATGCGTATTTCTTACTCATTTACTGCACTATACTTAAGTTTCTTTGCACTTTTATGTGTTCCATTGTGTACAATAATGCAATTCGTATCACGGAAGAAAATATTCCAAAAAGCGCCAATGTAATATTTGGGGCCAGTTTCGTTCCGCAAGGATCCTTTTACAAATGTTACAAAAATATCCACTTTAAAAAAAGTAATTTTGTGACGTGGTGAGCACAGACTATAATATTATAATTCAACACTCTTGTAAGTACTGCTAGACAACCGATTAAAAAGCATAGATATTTTTTAATTTTTTTAAACTTAAAGTGTATTACTTATTAGAATTCTTTTCTGTATGATGGAGACGCATTGCATGTATGAATTACACATGTACATAAATAGAATTAAATAAAAAAATTGCAGGCATTAGAAAAATTTCTTTTATACGGGAATCGAATCAGCAGCCCACAACACCAAAACCAAATGTTAAGCCACTGTGATACCAGACTTTGTTTTTATTGTATTTATAACCCTGTCTTGTTATTGAATTTCGACGTGTGATATATTGTGATTGCGGCGTAATATAACCCGTGAACCCATTTCGTCCCGTGTCCTAAGAAACCACTAGAGGAATGGCTGGGAACACTTCGCGGTCTACGATAGATGACGGTATATCATCCCATTTAAAATATCCGTCGCGACGGATTGCAACGTCAAAGGTGTAACATATTTACACGTAGTACTGCGACCCATGTCCACCTATGGATTTGTGCGGGCTGATAACAATGTAAAATTGTAATAATATAAAATAAACTTAAATACCTACCTACCAATTACCTCCGCTGAATAAAAACTTGAATACTTCAGTAAAATGTGATATACAGCGTAATAAATCAGTGAAAGTCATAATGCTATGATCGAAAAATATCACCTAATTATTTAAAGTTCTACGGCAAAGTATATTATTATACCGTTGTTCGCAGTCGAAAGCTCTATAAAATACATAAGTGTTTTAAAAGGGTTCTATCGCCAAAATGTTTGAGAAGCGCTGTATTATTTGTTTCGTTTATGTACTATATGAGATATAAAATTACTCACTCTGCAAACACTTCACTTTTTTCTTCATCATCATCAACAGTCCGTAAAATCTACTGTTGTACGTGGACCTCTCCCATTGTGGGTAAGACGTATTGTAATCTTCACGCTATGCAGGCGGAGCTCAGTACTTGACGGCTCGTACCTGTGATGCTGCTCCCCGTCGTCGGTCTACTAATATGTACTACGGTATTATCTGTGCGGCAGTGCTGGGCGCGTGGAAGGTGGCACAGACCATGAAGGTTAGAGAGAAGAAGATGAAGAAGAGATAGAAAGAGAGATAGAAGAGATAGAAAATAGTGTCCCAGAAATATGGACAAAATAAGTGAGGCGCTGCGATCGCTATGTTGTCTCAATAAAAGTCATTTTCAGTCCATTTTTTCGATCAGATGCTAAACCACTTGCACATCCACGCACAATACAATATTTCACCATTTCTTAATGTTTCTTTTTGTCTAAAATTAAAAATTTACGGAGCACGATTATTTTCTCACCAATACCGCGAAGAAAAGTTGTACATTATTCAATTAACTTCATCTACTTGTACTCATAAACAGCTAACTTCGCAGATACTACTTACCGACGGCAGTTCAGGGACAGAGGCGGGCTATGCTTTAGCACGTAGCGATCGTTCTCCTTCTCTCTAAACTCCATGACACACACTATATTTTTATGGCACAGACGAAGTAAGTTTGAGCCAAGTATCAGCGTCTAAGTATTTTAAATCTGGCGTAAACGAGATGGCATAGTGTCATCTATCTCAAGGTCAGATATCCCGTAATCGGATTTTCTTACGCCTGCAATTGTTTACCGTTACAGCCTACTAAAGTCCACTTCTGAACGTAGGCATCCCACAGATTGCCTCATAGATGGCATATGGGGATATTTGCCATAATTTCTACGCTTGGCAAGTGGTTTGGCAACCGCAGTTTCTTTTATTTTTAGTCGTTGTAAGAAAGAGGCTGCTCCCCATCTCCCGATTACACAGCCACTACACGGTAATAAAAAACACCATTATTATTTTTTTTAATTTTTATTCATTATATCTGTTTATTAAATAGTTCTAATTTGATACTCGTTCAACAGAAGTATTAAATTATAATTTTCGAATTTCATTTTATATAATTCATTAGTTACGTTATACAATTCGGTTATATATGCTTAAACATTTTTTGTTGCTGGCGAATGAAGTGATTCTGGTTAAAGAACTAGTTAGCCTTGACATTTTAACCTTAGGCATTTTACATTTAAATAATTACAGTTGTCTATTTTACGCCCGACGTTTAAACGCCTCTTTGACCATTTATATTTTCTGTTGATGAATATGATAATTTAAGTTTATTTAGTTAGGGATTCTCGTGACGTACTTGCCGGCAGAAAAGAATCCCCCATCATGTTTCGTCCCGTAGGAATCGTGAGAAGCTACAATAGGAAAATTATAAAAATTATTAAAATTAATTAAATTATTAAATTATAAAAATTATAAATTACTTACGGGGCGATAAAGAAAAATATTTTTAATCGCTTTTTTTATTAACATGGTTTAAATTTTCAATAAGCTTATTTGGTAATTTTAACGTAGGTATTTCGTAATTATTATTATACAACTAGATTTACTTAAATTTTTATATAAGACCAACGTCATTGATAAATGATTTTACTTGTATTATTTATTTTAATAAAGAAAGACGTTCTACTTCGGCCATTTTATCCCCACATATGATAATGTTGTAACCCTATTATGGCCGCGCGCATTTAAAAAGGTGTTTATGTGAGCTGCGTGCCATCTGCCCCGGATTGGTAAATGTTATAAAAAATGTATGGCCACAGTAAAATATGTGCGTATAATATGATTTGTGTATTCATAATACGATAGGGTTGTTATTTATTGAATGTTTAAAATGGAAGAATAATTTTTTTCTTAGAATAATTGTGACAATCGAGCACACAGTTCACCTGATGGTAAGTGGATGCTGTGGACTATAAACATCTACTATCATTTATCCTCAATTAAGAATAAAAATGCAGATCGTTGTCACCCTTGAGGACTAAGAAGGAATGCCTCGTTTCCAGTAAAAAGGGTCTCCTGTCCTCTACACTTACCACACGAAACACAGCAGCATTAAACTGTCGGTCCTCCTGTCCTGTCGGACCCCGGTCGAGCCGACCCATTCGTGCTACAACCATAATATAGCTGCAGCGTGGCTCAACCCCATGAAAAAAATTATATCTATACATACATACAATATCTATAGGTACATACATTACAAATAAATAAAATTGAAGTGTCTATTTGTAATGTCGAAATAACAGATGCATACATATTTTTTTTAATTTTTGTTAGTCTCTCTGTTCCGGCTTATCTTCGAAACGGCTTTACCGATTTTGACGGGACTTTCACACACAGATATCTGATGTTAAAGAGTAACTTAGGCTATTATTATTTTAGAAAAATAGTTAGGGTTCCGCGCAAAAAAATTATAAAGTAACGCGCGCGATGTCACTAAAAACAGCTAGCTAGCAGCTAGCTGAATTGAAGAATTAAAATGAATCGTAATTACAATCAGATAGTAAGTAGTTGCTTGTATAACTCTAGCTCATTCAAGATTTGCTGTCATTATTTAACACGCTGTCAGGCAAATTGTCGATCGCATTCAAATTGTCGATTCGATTGAGATTCGCAACTTAGATAACTCTGATAGTGTGATAGACAGACTGATACTTCTCTCTTCGTCTACTTACTTACGAGTTTTGATACACATATCTACATGAAATGGAAGTTGAAGTTGCTTAAGGGCATAACATTTCTTGGTAGAGAAATTCGAGTACGTTGTACCCAAGCACTAATAAAATTGTCATTCAAGAATCATATTAAATCAATCATGAAATTGTGACAATTTCTCACCGAAGAAGATTCTGACGCCGAAGAACTTCCCCATTAATCAACAATGTTTTATTAACTTTACACTCTGTTTTTTATAGTGCTATATAGATTTTTATTGTAAAAGAAAGCTTATGAACATGTAACAATAATTACAGTTTGTTTGATATTAGTTACGTTAAAGGCAATTATTACGTGGGCGTGGCCGACACATCACCCATCAGTACCATCAACGCTCGGCACACACACAGTATCACACACGAATTACAAGCGCACACATGAGCACTCATTTTTAAGGAGAACTGCTACCCCACACACTGGTGATATTGTCACCTACACGGACAATAAAAGCATAAGCGCCTTAATTTTTTATCCGCTTTGTTCATGGTCCCCTTTTTGGCCCTTACGCAACGCAGTGTTGACAACCCCCTGTGCGCCATATAGAGCATACGTACTGTTATAGATAGTGCTCTCGATTCTTATTTGAATGATAATACAACGGTTTTTACCACTACACCATTCCAGAACTCGATTTAGACAGCTGGAAAAAGTGCAATGTTACAAAAACAGCCTCGAGCCATTCCTTTAACAGGAATACGTGAAAATAGTTTTTATTTTTCAGAAATTTCGCTAAATGTCAAAGCGATGGTGCGAACAGGGCTCCGGAGCGTGGACAAAAACCTTCTCTCGCCATTAAACTACTCGAGGAACGCGCTCAGGCCGCGTGCGTTGCATGCTTGCATCAGCGACGAATCGATACTTTTTAATACGATACGAATCTTGAATCGATAATTCATTTTAGCAATTAATTAATTACGTTGCCATAGCTAAAAAAAGTAGTCATAATTGCCCCGGGAAAATAGTTAAGAAATTCTGAAAAAGCAAATTTCATTAATAAAACGCTATAACAAGAAGGGATGTCGCGAAAAAATTTATTTATGCCGATCCGCCCTGTCTATATGTGGCTAATTCAACTTGCCATGGTTTGTGGTTTTTGCTACTTCGTAATGCGTTTATTTCTACCACCCGCGTCGAGTTCTTCTCTTAATGAATAATTAATTAAATAATTTAAGGTATAAAACTATTTCTCTCGATACATTATCAATTTTTTAAAATAATCTATTACATAATATATCCTAAAGTCCAAATTGGAATACATTATAGCACGAATGGGTCTTCTCGACCGGGGAAGGACCACACTCTCGTAGAATACCAGCGTGAAATAGTAGCTTAACGCTCCTGTGTTTTGTATGGTGAGTGTAGGAACCGGAGACCCTTTCTTCTGGAAACGAGGCTTTCCATCATAGTCCTCGGAGGTGTAATTTGCGTTTTGATTCGTAATCGAGGATAGATGTAGATGTCTGTGGGCCACAGCAACCACTTACCATCAGGTGGACTGTGTGCTCGTTTGTCACCCTATTCTACTTATTTTATTTTGACAAACTCCCTATCCTAAAAAAATAAGTCACATATTATATTATGTGACCTTCCCTATCTATACTAGGGAAGTATTTTTTTCCATTTTCAGTATCGAGATGAGTACTATCATTAGATTTTATAAACTAATTTTAGAAATGAATCCAAAATATTTAAGAAATTCTGGAAGCCGTCTACCAAGCGTGGCAACTATAGCAAAGTCCCTTCTATGAATCACTTATAGGAGGTCATGTTCAGCAACTGGACTTTTATAGGCTGTAATGCATGGATGGAAAAATAGGTCTGCTCGACCAGGGAACCAGGGAAGGGCCACGCCAACGCAAAATACCAGTACGGTATAGCAGCATATTGCTGCCGTATTTCGTATGGTGAGTGTAGAACAGCCTAGACATTAGATATGCACACAGCAAAAAAAAAAAAAAAAACAAAATCGACACAGCATAACCGCTACGCACACAAGGGTAAAAAAATAGATTCTCATTACCCCCTGTGTTGTGATCACCAATACGTCTGACAAGCTTTTATTATAATAATCTGGATAAAGCACTAGTGGATAGTAGTGTTTAAAAAATTTAAATAAATCGAACTAAAGTGTAAGTTACGATACTTTAACACAATGATGAACAGCATAAAATTATAAGATTTCTTGTACAAATTCTTCAAAACATACTGTATTACTACAATAATTTTAGGTAACAAGTGGTTAAAGTAAAAAAAAATTGTACAAACGACTTCAATATAAATAAAACGAGAACATCATCAATGTAGTGGAAGTCAATTAAATACGCATTATTAAGGATAACTCAAAAACTACTGGTCAGATCTTGATCAAATTTATATGGGACCACATGAGAAGCACCAGATTTCAAATAAAAAAAGAATCATTACAATCGGTTAATCTAGAAAAAAATGAGGAGATAAATAAAACATAAAAAAATACAGTCGAATTGAGAGCCTCCCCCTTTTTGAAGTCGGTTGAAAAGGTTCTTTCTTTAGTTACGGACTACGCTTAGTTTTATTTAACTGTGTCAAGTAATTTCATATTAACCATTTTCTTAATTTATTACTATGGTGTTTATGCGCAAAACATCTAATACATAAACAAATCTCTTTTATGTAACGAAATCCACTTTATATTATTTTATACAGGTGATAGAGTAGAAATCTGCTAGCGGACGACTTCACGACAAACTTCATAGTCACAGAGCTTACATTAATTTCATGTTATATTTGTATACTAGCGATACGTCCCGACTTCGCACGTGTGGTTTCTGGATCTCGATAGCAGCGCCACCTGCCGGGTCCAAATTTGAATATAAACTTTCTAGGGACCCAATCAAACTCACATACAAAATTCCTCAAAATCGGTTACTTAGATGATTTCAAAGTCTTATAACGGACTAGGTAGAATCATACTTTGTGTTTTATACAGATGGATTATTTTTTAAATATTACTATTTTAAATTATCATTCGGAACTAAGGAATGGATTCAAATCTAGATTAATTTGGATTTAAACTAATTAATTTATCTCTTACCTAGATTTAACCTCAATTAAAAGGTGTCATACTTCACACAGAACTTTTCGTGTACGTAAAAAATCTTAAATCCTGAATAGGCAAATTTTATAAAAAGCCTATTTACGTTGTTTTTTTAACAGTTGAAAAACAGGTCTACTACGTATTCACGTGTTAAACTACGATACCAGGACAACATAAATTGTAAAAGATTCAGCGTAACAATGGTTACGGAGCCGCAGGATGCGCCAGCGCTGGCCCTGCCTACGCTCGCTACTCTCCTCTATCTTATTGCCATCATTCCTTTTGACACTTTACTGCCTGCGCTTGTATTTTATAATACCATTGGAATTTTCGTTCGTTTTTAGTTGTATAGTAAATTTATAAATGTCATCAAGCGTTATTGCTTTTTGTTCAAGTGATTCTGAGCAAATATAATTTCACATATCTATACAAATAAATAAAATTAAAATGTCAATTGAAAAGTGTATACGGTACTTATAACAAAAACGCAATTTTTAAAATTATGTCTGTTTATTTGTCTGTCTGTCGTGCTGTTTCGTTTCGGCTAATCTCAGAAATGGCTTGAACGATTTTGACGAGATCACTGGCAGATAACTAATGTTGTAAGAAGTAACTTAGGCTACTTTATTTTAGAAAAATAATAACGGTTCCGCTCAAAAAAACAAACCCTAAATAACACGCGGGTGGAGTCGCCGGGAAAAGCTAGTACCTACATAATATAATTACCGTAGGCATTTATACTAATATAAATTTAATTAAAACCTATTATTATCTTGAATATTGTAAATTCTCATTAAGTGAAATGTATAATTTTTTTTTGTAACAAAGCGATAGATTTTATCTACTATCTTCATCAGCCTATAACATTCAACTTGTAGGTCTTAGAAAACAAATTTGCATTCAAATATCTAACGATTGGTGAAAAAACCACCGTGTACTGTAGGTACTATATATAGATAATTTCACTTACATTGCTAAATGTAAGTGAAATTATCACCCTATTTCGTCCCTTAGGTGTCGGATAGGCGACTATGGGAATTTCAGTTGATGATGATATAATCATCATCTTTTTTATATAGGACGGGGTGACAAACGGGCACACAGTCCGATGGTAAGTGGTTGCTGTGGCCCATAGACATGCACATCTATCCTCGATTACGAATCAAAATGCAGATGCGATGTCACCCGTGAGGACTAAGATGGAATGCCTCGTTGCCAGTAAAAAGGGTCTCCACACCTTCCACCACTCCACCACTCTTTTGGGCCAGCACACCTCGTGGGTAGCTAGTTAACCAAGCTGGCCAAACAAAGTTGGTTCCTCTCAGCACGTCCCAAGCACGACGTTGCACTCTGATACTATACCGATTGCCCGTGATCCGGTTCTCTACACTCACCATACAAACACAGCACCATTAAGCTACTATTCTACGCAGGTATTCTGTGAGAGCGTGGTCCTTCCCCGTCGAGCCGACCCATTCGTGCTACAACTATACTACTAATATAACTGCAGCATGGCTCAGCCGCGTATCAAATAACCCAATGGAATTCCCCCCCCCCATTAATCCTGACAAGGTCGCCATGTAAGGGAGAGTGATTCAAACAACGAAATCTGAATTGAGACTGACTTTTATAGGAATAAACGCAATATTATACTATAGATAAAATGAGGTTAATCAAGTGACGTAAAAAGACATAGATATCGAATGATTCCGGTTTTCACTCCTTTTCTGTTAACGCGCTTAGGTTATGGAACTCACTACCGCCTAATATAAGAAATTCCGAAACTTTATTGGCATTAAGAAACGTTTCAATTTCTTTGCATCCTCATTTTTAATATATATTTTTTATTATATTACTATTAGTTTACATATATTATATGTAATTATCGTATGTATTATTTTTATTTATTGTTTATTTTATTTTTATTTTTCTTTATAGTATTATTTAGTATCATTTACGTAACATTTTGTAGATTGTTTATTCAGCAGTAGTAGTAATGTAAGCACTAAGTTTGCCATTTTAATATATTTTCCTTTATGGGTCTACTGGAATATATTTCAAAAAGTTATGGAATAAGTAGAACCTTTGTACGAACTTACAGACTGTTTCTGTGTCTTGTTGTGTGTACATAAATACATTAAAAAAATAGTACACACTACAACTTAGAACGTCGTTGGAAAGCAACGCTGAGGATGTGAGACGTCAGTACTGTGATCGTGCATCAGCCTATCAAGCATGACGACAAAGGATATTCTTCCCTACAACGAGAGGCCACTGTACAGCATAAAACTTTTACAAGCTGATGGAGAACAAAACGAGGAAGACCAAACGATTTAAGGTCTGCACTCTGCACTGGCATTTTGTTAAAATTCTTACTTAAGAAATATTATAAATACGGTATTTAAACATTAGGATTTATAAACTTAAATATTCATATAAACACTTTAATATCCTTTCATAGCGGTAGATTTTTGCTCAGTTTTGAAATATGAAGATAGTATAGGTGTAATTTAACATTGGGTAGGAGATCAAAATTAAAATATTGCTTACCGTAAAAGGCTACACTGAATGGAATAATATTATGTCAAATATCGTAAACAAATTAGGCAAGAAAGCGAAAGAATTATGCGATGTGCGATTCCTGTTTTTAAAATATCTCGAGTACATTTAAATCTACTTTTAAAGTCTTCACCCTTATTCAACAATACTTTTTCAATGTAAAATAATAGGTTCCTCATTAAATTAAATGACCTATCAGTCGTTTTCAATGCACCGAGAAAAACAGTCTACTCTTTGAGGTGCCTAACTGTGCGAAATTCCTTCGTCTTGTAGGGAGACCGTGGAGGTCTCACTGAATCATTCATGTGTTTTTTCGTTAACACCTTGTCGCTGTCAATATACAAGTACGAGTAGGTATGGGCGAGACTTGAGGAACCCCGACAAAGGTAAGTAGACTTCAAAATTAATGTGGAGTGCAAATGCGATACACACGTTTGATTTGAAAATGTTTTCGTTCATAAAAAGTACAAACATAAAATAAACGTATTCATTTTTGATGACCGATTACTTATCCAAATAATTCGTAATACTTAGTTAAGAATAGGAGGAAACCAGTATTTATTTAGTAGCTATTTATTTATTAACTATGAGTCACTCATGAAAAAATTTTTACTGAAAAGCGATCTCATTACTAACTCCATTGTGTCAAATGTGTTTTAAAGTAAACATTCCATCCACACTCTGCCACACCGCCAAAAACCTTGATGGGATCTTTGCAACTCGAATTAGATAACAATCGAAATGTTAACACGACAATAAAAAGATCGTTTTCCAGGTCGAAATCTTTTTGTTGTAATTCTCTAGATTTGTTAGAAATTTTTTTTTGTGTTTTTCTGTTGTTTAAGAAATATTAAAAAACCCAATTTTCAACTCAAAAGCAAATAAAATGAAAATGAATGGGATATACCCGTTATATTATACAAATAAAACATAATAGATATATTCAAGCACAGTATTTTTGAACTTACAAAACCTTTTTAATTTTTGTTTTAATAGTTATACTATTAATATAATATAAATAACAAAAATATTTACAATCTAAGTAATAATCTATTTGTTGATCTTTTTTCTGTCTCTTCAAATTTGGCCGGTTATTTTACAATAAGTTTCGAAATAAATAATATTGGCAAAAAGTAAAGAAAAATTAATGAAAAAATCTCAAATGTTCCGTTTTTTTATCTTTTATATTAAAAATGCGTGGTAATTCATTATTTTAACTGATTTTACTGCGCACGCACATTCGTAAGGGTCGATCGGTAGGCTAAAACGTTGGGATAATTTCAAATAAATGTAGAAGCCTTATTTACTTGTATTTTCAAAAACTGCAATAACGTTAATCATTATTTATATATTTGTATTCAAGTTAAAAATTTGTCTATTCTTTGAAAAATAACTCTGTAGGAATAAGTCTTACCGATTCATTTATATAAATGTTATTATCATCGATCCTCATTACTTTCTCAATCATTACAGCACATTACAAGTAGTAAATAGATATAGATATAGAGATATATGGCATAGTTGTAATGCTTGGCTGGCGGTTTGATAATTGCAGTGTTTTATTATTTTTTGATGTTGTTATCAGAATGAAGCTGCTGTCAATCCCCTGTTTTAGTTTCCTTCTATCACCTCTTAAGACACCCACGGTTGTGAAACTACATTCGCAAATAGTCGTCACCGCTGGTGACAAGGGGGCTGGTTCTTCTCTCGCACAATACTTGAGAAGAAACATAATCATCGCCCTCGGCACTATACCGCGAGCTACATATATTTACTATAACATTTATCAAATAGTTGAGAACACGTCTTTTCTGTGTTCTGTGACTTATACGGTTTTGAAGGTTGATAATAAATAGTTTTATTGTAATTTTTGCCGTGTGAAAATAGTAAGCGCGGGTATTTACCTAGGTTGTGTCCATATCCTGCCTTGTATTTACAAGGCAGGCAGACAGAAAGTGCTTCTGTTTAAACGCAGGAAGAGCTATGGACACAAGCTAGGTTTTTAATTTTTTTTCTTTAATTACACAAGATGCATCAAGTGTTCTCTAATATCGGGTACCTAACACCCTGCAAAAAATCTTTTGCTTGGAGGAGCTAAACTATAATTAATCGATTACTATAATTAAATCAATTAGTTTAAATCAGTAGTTTGACATATTTAAATGAAACAAATAAAAAACATTCGGATATGCGTTTACAATGTCAAAAAGAATGACCGGAATGTGGGCGCGTTTCATGAGAGTACGAGTCAAAATTAAATGTAAAATAAAACCAAAAGAAGGGATATTAATATTCGTTAGAAATATTGGTTTGTTCAAAAATATACCCGGAGGCTGAAACATGATGCCGTGTGGGTGTTGAGTGGACACGGCTCCGGTTCGATCCAAATACATCTTTTGCTCGATTTATTGGACAGGTTACAACGATTGCGAAATTATTATATTTATGGGTTTAACACGTTTATTTTTTAAATACACATAATCTTTAGATAAGTGTCAAGTAAATCCAAGGCTGCCATTGAACAACCAATAATAAAATTTTATAGTTTACTTTTTTATTCATATATTTTATATTCATACCTGTCTGTATACCTATCTACGCCTCGCATGTAGATCGCCCCATAACCTCAGAGGGAGGATACATGTCACTGTTCGCACGCTAGGTAGGCGGATTAGCAACTGCAGCTTTTTTTCGAGTTGTTATCAGAACGATTTTGCTGCATATTATTGTTTTCTTTTTCTTCTTTCTTTCGCCTTTTATGGATGATTAGAGGTACTGGATTCTCTTACTGTCACCACACGGCACATAGTTAACTTAACAAATTAAAATGGTGATTTCTTATATTTACGCGAACACTATACACTGATTAAAACTACTTTTACGGATTTTATCGCGTTTTATTTATATTAATTTTTATACCCGACGTTTCGGGTGCTTTCCAGCACCCATGGTCACGGGGGACTGAGGTGACTGACGTCCCGATGTCAAAGTTAATCCGGAGTACCTTCAGCTTTTTAATAATTGTTTTTGGTCCGATCTACGCAGAATGAACTAACTGTATTTTGAAGTCTTGCAGTGGTATGCTTGGGTTTAGTTTTAATTTTATTAATTATAGGATTCCAAGCAGGTGGTAGTACCCAGCCTCCTTCTCTATTGAAATTAGGATGTTTTTAATTTCTATAGCCTCACGTATCATCCTTGGTAGGAATCGATGTTCTTTCGCGAGGATTTGTGATCTATCAAATCTGATGTAATGGTTGGGGCCATCTTAGAATATGATCGCAAACTGCAGACTTCGCGGAACGTTGATGCTTCACGTCAGCTATGTGTTCTTTTACGCGGGTTCTAATTGATCTCTTTGTTTGCCCTATATATGAGAGCCAACAATCACATTCAAGCTTGTACACTCCTGCATCTTGTAGAGGAATATGACACTTGACGGATGGTAAGAACTGACTAATCTTCTTCGGCGGCTTGTAAAATGTTCTAATAGAAGCTCGCTTCAAGATGTAGCCAATCTTGTCTGTGACAACTCTGACATATGGTAGTATAGCAGGCACACGCTCGACTGTGGCCGGCTTCACTCGGTCACTGTGACGGAGGCGCGGGACCCGAAGCTTGTTGTCGTGCAGAACCTGCTTGACGTGCTGAAACTCGGCGGCCAGGTGTTTGCTGTCACAGATTCCTCGTGCTCTCTGAAACAAAGATTTGCCCACGGTAGCTAACTGTGAAGGATGATGGTGAGATTCACCATTTAAGTATCGGTTTGTATGGGTCTTTTTTCTATACACAGTATGACCTATTGTTTTGTTAGGATTTCGGATGACTAACACATCTAGGAAAGCTAAGAAATTATTTGCCTCTAACTCCATAGTAAATTGAATTTTAGGGTTTATGGAATTAAGATGTTCTAAAAATGCAGTTACTTTGTCTGATGGTAAAATTGTGAAAGTATCGTCTACGTACCGCTTGTAGAACCTTGGGGTAACAGGTGCAGTAAGGAGGGCTTTCTCCTCAAAGTCTTCCATGAATATATCTTTCCATCACAACACCATCTACTTGCTTGTAAAACTCTTCCTTCCACAATAGATAGCCAGATGTAAAGCAATGTCTTAGTAGCACTGCATATTCTGGTGGCATGTTATTTTCATCTAGTTTCCTAGTTATAATTGAGATGCAGTCTTCAACAGGTAGGCGGTTAGTAGTAGTAGGTGGTTTCATTGTCAGCAAGATGTAGGTCTTTTATCTCACTGACAAAATGGTATGAATCCTTAGTATGTGCTCTAGTGTGTCCTCTGAGTGGTGATAATATTTTGGCTAAGTGTTGAGCCAATCTGTACGTTGGCGAATCGATTTGAAACTCGGCGACTCGGGAACTATTGGACGTAATGGAGCGTTAGGTTTGTGTATTTTTGGTAACCCATACAACTTGTGAGGTTTTGCACACGAAGCCGGCCTGGCCGCCGAGCTTCAGCACGTCATGCAAGTTATGCACGACAACAAGCTTCGGGTCCCGCGCCTCCGTCACAGTGACCTAGTGAAGCCGGCCACAGTCGAGCGTGTGCCTGCTATACTACCATATGTCAGAGGTGTCACAGACAAGATTGGCTACATCTTGAAGCGAGCTTCTATTAGAACATTCTACAAGCCGCCGAAGAAGATTAGTCAGTTCTTACCATCCGTCAAATGTCATATTCCTCTACAAGATGCAGGAGTGTACAAGCTTGATTGTGATTGCGGTCTCTCATATATAGGGCAAACAAAGAGATCAATTAGAACCCGCGTAAAAGAACACATAGCTGACGTGAAGCATCAACGTTCCGGGAAGTCTGCAGTTTGCGATCACATTCTAGGTGGCCCCAACCATTACATCAGATTTGATAGACCACAAATACTCGCGAAAGAACATCGATTCCTACCAAGGATGATACGTGAGGCTATTGAAATTAAAAAACATCCTAATTTCAATAGAGAAGGAGGCTGGGTACTACCACCTGCTTGGGATCCTATAATTAATAAAATTAAAACTAAACCCAAGCAAACCACTGCAAGACTTCAAAATACAGTTAGTTCATTCTGCGTAGATCGGACCAAAAACAATTATTAAAAAGCTGAAGGTACTCCGGGTTAACTTTGACATCGGGACGTCAGTCACCTCAGTCCCCCGTGACCATGGGTGCTGGAAAGCACCCGAAACGTCGGGTATAAAAATTAATATAAATAAAACGCGATAAAATCCGTAAAAGTAGTTTTAATCAAATTAAACTGGTTTCAAATAAAGCCATAAAGAAAATGTTTAAACAGACAGAGGGCTACTGGTAAAAGTTATAATAAAATTTATATTAGAATATTTTTCATATTTGCAATAGAAAAACGTCTTACTAATTGTGATTATTCTCCAGTGTTTACTTCAAAAATCGTAAATTTATATGTTGATATTTCGCGATTTTACTTTAAGGTGTCCCTTACGATTCAAACGTAAGTTTTCTTATCATATATTTACCATGCATGTGGGATCTTAAACCACTTATTTCTGCGGTACAAGTATTATCTAAAGCTGAAAATTGACTAAGGCGCCACGGCTGCCACCTGATCCATGACCATAATTTTTAGTTTAATTCAACCTAATTATATAGTTCTAATTTCTACTCTAGTTACTACAGATTTAAAAGCTTTGAATGTTGTTGATAAATCAATTACGAAATTTCATTAATACGTTTTTAATGTGGCATGTTTATAGTTTATATTTTTAAATAAATACAATACATTAAATGTTCGACGCATCCATAATTTGCTAACGCATTCCTTTTCGTATCACTAAGAATGTCTTCTGTTGGTTAAACCCTAATACCGGGAAATGTGATACCAACTTCAACAATTAATAAAGCTCGTCATTTGAAGAAATGAGTTATATTATCTCAATTTCAAATCATGCAATAACTTTTATTTTTAATATCTTACTCACTGAAACAGGAGACCTTGAGTATTTAGTAAATTTGTAACATTATACGGTATTATTTTAATATATAGGTATTAGGTATAAATTATTTCTTAAATTTGTGCGAATATTTACATATTTAATAAAACTTATATAATTAATTTTTAATCGCTTAACTTCTATAGCAATTGGTGCTGCAAAAGCATTGGAAGTTAAAAATGAGTTAATAAAGTAAAACGCTGTAAATTCCTAGAAAATTGTGTTGTTCGTGTAAATATAAGAAATAATAATTATGTATTGAAAAACTTCTATCGTATACTGAACAATTTTAAAAAAGTTAACTTAAACAAAAATCTGTAATATCCGACAGTTTGTCCGTTATTTTTTCCGTTTTGACCCGGCGATGATGCCGGTTAGTACTGTCAAAACGCTTGACGTTCGGATTGACGAGCGTACCCAGTGTCGTTTTGTACTCATTTTTATGCACGCAGGTGTCTTGTGCTATATTATTTATAAAACAAAAAAACCTAGGATACAAGTCTGGCAAGTTGGAATTTGGTATCATTTCTAAATTTTTATAACAAAACGATTATTTTTTGGGTTGATATTTGAAATAATAATGATATTCACTATTCAAACTATATTAAAAAGAATCTAAGGTCAATATTTAACAAGCAACATTTTTGACATAATATAGAGATATAACGAAAAATATGTACCTACCAGACACAGTTTCCGTTTCCGGCGTAAAATTTAGCTGTGAGTATTTTTGTATATCTTTTCCTTATAGGAAATAGAGATATCTCTTTTACGAGCTTTCAACAGATAGTTATCAGAGCAAGACGAATGGTGTTTTCAGTTTCCGCCAGAAACAACGGCCCTGGCAGTTTGATATACTCGTAAAGCGGCCGGACATATACTATATGTGATACTATAGTATCTATCTAGGATCGTTCATAATACTCTTTATAATCATCATTAAAAATCATGTGAGGCAATTTCTTTATATTTATTGGACTTGCAAATAAAAGCTCTTGTTCTGTTATAAAAATATAATTTAACATACATATAAACAAAGATAACAATTATACAATACCTAATTAAAATAAACGCCAAAATTTAAAATACTTTTGCATAAATTTTTGAGCGTACTCGGCTTCGGAATTAACAGTCTAATAAACTGTGATATACTCAGTAATTAAACAGAGATGTTTCCTTTATGGTTTCTAATATAAGCGTTTCTTATAACTTGTAAATATAAGTGTACATACTTCATATCTAACTTGTTAATAACACCAGTGTTTCGAACGGACTGAGAATATTTCTACATTATCTTTGTTTAAATTATTTTACATTACTGAAAAATAAGAATCCATAATTAAATGTATCTATTTTAATTGTAATTTGTTGACTACATAAAGCTTTAAACTTTATTACAATCGTATAAAATGCAAGTAGATGTACTTAACCATTTTCTCTGTTTCGTGAGTCATATCATAATCATTATACATGTATATGAACATTTCGATGGTTTAACTATTGTGTCTTTTTCGTGGACAGGGAAACCGTTAATTATTTTCTTCTTCTTCACTAAGCGTTGGTTACGGTTGCAGGACCGCAGGTTCGAAACCAGCATGGACCAAGTGCTTGTATGGACTACAGATAATGCTTCGGGTCTGTCTTTGGGCCATTTATATAATATGTGTAACGCTTCCATGGCACAGGAGAATATCCTGTGGCGATAACGTTCTTTTTTTAAATATTTTAAGTCCGCCAAAAGTCATTTTGGCAGCGTAGCAAACGATTTCCTATTATAGAGCCCCCCTTAGAAGTAAACGAAGGCCTGATACTTATAGTGGGAAGCATGCAGCTTATATTCTACGTTTAAGTCAATTAAACACAAAATAATTTGGCCTTACAATCAAATGTATGAAATTGATATTTTTTATAGAATATGGGTAACAATAACAAACAAACACATAGTACACCTGATGACAAGAGGATACTATGGCCCATAGTCCACCTGATGACAAAAGGATGCTGTGGCCCGTAGATATCTACATCTATCCTCGACTAAGAGTCAAAATGCAGATGCGTTGTCACCCCTCAGAACTAATATGGAATGCCTCGTTTCCACTAAAAATGGGTCTTCTTTTCTCTACATTAACCAAACGTAATACAGCAGCATTAAGCTGCTATTTTACCTATAATGTACTGAACCGACAAAAACTACGAGTATAATTTGCTGCAGCACGGCTCTACCACGTAAAAATATTACATAAATTATAGATAAAATCATATATAAATTATTCAAAATTTACTTTCATTCACAACACTGGCAGTGGCAGGGTGTCTTTCTCTCACGCTGTACATTTTCATTATAAACTATATCTACCAGCGAGATATGACTGTGCAGTTTGCGGCCAGTGTTGTTGGTACATTTGCTATTATATTTTTATTGGGATGCTTTTGTATGAGTTGGCAGATATTTATCGGGTATCGGAACATTATTCGGTCTGCTCATAATCGTCCGCATAAAGCACCTTGTCACACGGTCGTTGGGCGCCGAATGCGCCGCCCGACCCCGCATATTCTTTTTGTGCTCTCGGGACAAGGGCCGTATTCTTTGAGAAGTGGAAAAAATGAAGATATTAATATATCTTTCTAATTCGAAATACGTTTCGGATAAAAGGTAGGTCATAAATCATTGAACAGTCTGTACGAAATTCCTTTTTAAATACTCGAATGAAAATCAGATTTCGGAGAACTGTCGTCAATCAATTTTGGAACATATGCTAGCCGCGTTGTGACGCTTTGACACCTATACTTAACAGAGAGCTAAGATCACATTTTAATATGACGTGTGTATATCAATTTTTATTTCAAAACATAGACAAAATTATAAATTTGCTTTTATTAGTTTTAGTAGAAAAAATTGTAACTAATCAATCCCCTTATTTATATGCGCCTTAACAACAACGTTTACGAAAATGAAGTAACCTTTTTAAATTATGAAAGGAATATAATAAGTCAAGTTCGTGCAGCAAGTTACAAACACAATCAATTTGAGTTTGTAATAATTTACTATAGAGATTAGTTTAGTGGGTCGGATATCGAATGGTCGTGTCCGACAAGTTGGCCAATTGTGTCGGTGATCGGCCAGTCATCGGTCGCTCATTAACCGCCTGTCTATCCGAGATTGAATTAACTCTGATGTGCTCTATCCCACGTCGGCTATTAAGCGATTAAATAATGCAATAAACATTTAAGTCAATAACTACATATATTTTTTAATAATGTCCTCACACAAAAAAAATTATGAAACTATTTGATGCTCTTTTTTAATATTTGCTGACGTTTAAGAGAAAGTATTTGCCTAGATGTAGCATTTTAGATTATACTAGACATGTTACTTTTGTTTTAATTATGGATAAGGGATATAAGTGTTGGGGACCTAAGAGAATATCTCAACTATTCCATATCAAGCCGTGGGTGTTGTGAGAGGCGAATATGGAAAAGCCGAGATCTTACAGGCCTCTGTAGATGACAGCATAAACATGCCGTAAATATCGGTAAATATAATATAAATTAAACAAACAGACGACGGGATAAAGGTGCAATACGCTAAGTACTTCCACTGCGGTCCGCCAGCCAAGTGTTGTGATAGTGGTAAACCCCACAGACATGGGAAAAACAATTTCTTCTATGAGAGAAACCCTTGTCCAGCAGTGTAATGTGGTCGGATAATAAAAAAAACAGAACAAGTTAAGTACGCTCTTTGCATATTTATTATATTATACAGATTAAATTACCACGTACTCGGCGGTGAAGGAAAACATCGTGAGGAAACCTGCATGTCTGAGGAATAAGAAAAAAAATATTTCGAAGACATGTGAAGTTCGTCAACACGCATTTGGGCAGCGCGGCGGACACTTCCTTGCCCTAAACCCTCTCAGAAATGAGGGGAGACCTGAGCCCAGCAGTGTGATGTATATAGGCTGTAACTTTACTTTACTTTACTTTTACAGATTAAATTAAATCATACTGAAATTAATATTTAATACTTCATTAATTATTATCAGAGATGCCGCGAATAGTTGTTATGACTAATAGTCGATTACCGATTACTCGCCATTCCTCATGACGAATAGTCGAATACTCGCTATTATTATTCGACATAAAAAAGGAATATACAAAACAATTTGTTTGCTATCAAATAATAATGTTACACTTGCAGTTGTAGTGGTCAATACTCGCTATTATTATTCGACGTAAAAAAAGGAATATACAAAACAATTTGTTTGCTATCAAATAATAATATTACACTTGCAGTTGTAGTGGTCAATACTCGCTATTATTATTCGACGTAAAAAAGGAATATACAAAACAATTTGTTTGCTATCAAATAATAATATTACACTTGCAGTTGTAGTGGTCAATACTCGCTATTATTATTCGACGTAAAAAAGGAATATACAAAACAATTTGTTTGCTATCAAATAATAATATTACACTTGCAGTTGTAGTGGTCAATACTCGCTATTATTATTCGACGTAAAAAAGGAATATACAAAACAATTTGTTTGCTATCAAATAATAATATTACACTTGCAGTTGTAGTGGTCAATACTCGCTATTATTATTCGACGTAAAAAAGGAATATACAAAACAATTTGTTTGCTATCAAATAATAATATTACACTTGCAGTTGTAGTGGTCAATACTCGCTATTATTATTCGACGTAAAAAAGGAATATACAAAACAATTTGTTTGCTATCAAATAATAATATTACACTTGCAGTTGTAGTGGTCAATACTCGCTATTATTATTCGACATAAAAAAGGAATATACAAAACAATTTGTTTGCTATCAAATAATAATATTACACTTGCAGTTGTAGTGGTCTCTTGAACTTAACTATCATTTATATGTTACTGTAATCTAAAAAAATCTAAGATTATGACTATTATCATCAACAGTTTTGTTGTACGTATTATATTTTACGGGGAATAACCTCATTTTGTGTAAGAAATGGCTTCCCGAAAATCTCGCTTAGACAATGAAAAGGGGGATGTCGTTTCAGAAACTCATGACCTATTTTGGGCACGTTTCGAAGAATCTAAATCTACGAGAACAGAGCAGCCTAATGAAGAGCAACCCAATAATGCATTGCTGATGAAATTGCCAACTACATCAGGGTAGCAAAGGCTGACAGAAGTATAAACCCATATGTATGGTGATCTTTGAGTACCAATAAGAATCGATTCCCGA
This sequence comes from Parnassius apollo, assembly GCA_907164705.1. NCBI lineage: Eukaryota > Metazoa > Arthropoda > Insecta > Lepidoptera > Papilionidae > Parnassius > Parnassius apollo. The sequence continues at coordinate 1,426,210 of CAJQZP010001125.1, forward strand.
TTTTAAGTAAGCTTGCTAAACTATACTAAGTCACACCAGCAAGCTCTGTTTATTCAGAAAGACTATTTTCTGAGGCAGGTTTGGTTTACGAAAAAAGCGCAACCGACTAAATCCCTGTTGTGCAGAAAAATTAATTTTTTTGCACCACAGTCTACCTCTTTTAGACTTTGAATATTAATTAAAAAGCCTTATTAACTTCATCATGACTGATTTTTGCTAACTTTCATATTTTTAATGATGATTATTTATTAATACTAAGTGTGTTTTGTTTAAAAGATAAATACAAGTAAATATTTTGTCTATCTATAGTTTTTCTGTCCATTTAATATAAGTTTATATTATTTAGACAACTATTCGCCGAATATTTTGCCGGCACACCGCTTGAAACTTTACATGGCGCAGGTTCGGCCGCACATGGAATACTGTTCCCAACTCTGGGCTGGGGTTTCCCAGTACCAGCTCCTTCCACTTGACCGCATCCAGCGCGGAGCGGCTCGAATCGACGACCGAGTGCTTTCCGATCGGCTCGATTCACTGGCACTGCGAAGAGATGTTGCATCTCTTTGCATTTTTTTTCGCATATACCATGGAGAGTGCTCTGAGGAATTGTTCGGATTAATCCCAGCCGCCAAATTTCGTGAACGCACTACGCGGCAAACGTCCCGATACCATCCACACCATTTGAATGCTTGGCGGTCCACCACTGTACGTTTCAAAAGGAGTTTTCTTCCGCGTACAAAATCTCTGTGGAATAGTTTACCACCGGCGATTTTTCAGTAACGATACGACCTGGGGACCTTCAAGAAAAGAGCTTACTCCTTTCTAAAGGGCCGGCAACGCACCTGCAATTCTCCTGGTGTTGCGGTTGATAATGGGCGGCGGTAGTCACTTAACATGAGGTGAGCCGCATGCTCGTTTCCCTCTTCTATTAAAAAAAATATCGAATAATGTGAACGCAATTAGGTATTAGCTAATCGACGAGTAACAAAAAAATGCCGAGTAATGCCGAATACCGAATAATAGCAAGTATTTATATATTTTATATCTCTAAATATTATTAACTATCTTTAAGTTAAAATATATATATATATATATATATACATTTATACATTATATATGCTACTATGACTTTATTATTATTTGCATGAAACTTATATAGCATTGTTATTCCAAAAAATTAAGTAATCAAATACTTTATACTCCATGTGCACAAGACAACAATTTATCGCTAACGCTGCAAAGGGGCGAACTTCGATTTAAAAAAAAATACAGCAGCGCAAGTAAAAATTTA
>CAJQZP010001125.1:1432500-1515000 GCA_907164705.1 Parnassius apollo
TTAGTTTGGACATTGCGAAGGCCTTCGATCGGGTTTGGCACAAAGCGCTTCTTTCGAAGCTCCCTTCCCATGGGCTTCCCGAGAAATTGTGCGATTGGATCACCACTTTTCTTGCAGATCGGAGCATCAAGGTCGTTGTAGACGGTGCAAGCTCCGATTGCAAGCTTATTAATGCTGGTGTTCCACAGGGCTGCGTGCTATCGCCAACGCTGTTTCTTCTGCATATCAATGATATGTTGCAAACCCGTAGCATTCATTGCTATGCAGATGACAGCACTGGTGCTCTTTACACCGGCCGAGCCAATATTTCTCGGGAAAACGTCTCTGAGTGCCGGGACAAACTTGTGTCTGAAGTCGAGTCTCTGCTGGACAGAGTCTCGGATTGGGGGCGACTAAATCTAGTCCAGTTTAACCCCCAGAAGACACAAGTTTGCGCGTTAACCGCTAAAAAGAACTCCTTTGTCGTATCCCCTCAGTTTCAAGGCACTCCCCCTTGTTGCCTCAGCCAGTATCGGAATCCTCGGCGTCGACATATCGAGTGACGTGCAGTTTCGTGGTCACTTGGAAGGGAAGGCCAAATTGGCCTCTAAAAAGCTTGGCGTGCTCAGCAGAGCGGGACAGGATTTCATGCCGGCACACCGCCTGCAACTTTACAAGGCGCAGGTTCGGCCGCTCATGGAATACTATTCCCATCTCTAGGCTGGGGCTCCCCAGTACCAGCTCCTTCCACTTGACCGCATCCAGCGCAGAGCGGCTCGAATCATCGACGACCGAGTGCTTTCCGATCGGCTCGATTCACTGGCGCTGCGAAGAGATGTTGCATCTCTTTGCGTATTTTATCGCATCTATCACGGGGAGTGCTCTGAGGAATTGTTCGGAATAATCCCAGCCGCCAAATTTCGTGAACGCACTACACGGCAAACGTCCCGATACCATCCACACCATATGGATGCTTGGCGGTCCACTACTGTACGTTTCAAAAGGAGTTTTCTTCCGCGTACAACCTCTTTGTGGAATAATTTACCACCGGTGATTTTTCCGGACCGATACGACCTGGGGACCTTCAAGAAAAGACCTTACTCCTTTCTAAAGGGCCGGCAACGCACCTGCAATTCCCCTGGTGTTGCGGTTGATCATGGGCGGCGGTAGTCACTTAACATCAGGTGAGCCACATGCTCGTTTGCCCCCTCTTCTATAAAAAAAAACACACACACACACACACACACAGACACACACAGACACACACACACACACACACACACACACGCACACACGCACACACACCCACACACACACACACACACACACACACACACACACACACACACACACACACACACACATATATATACATATATATACATATATATATACAGATACACACATACAAAAGACAGTATGACCGTCATATAAATGTTTTTAATGGAGAAGGTTTATACGTATATATAAATATATTTTAACTTATAGATATTTTATAATAATTAATGATATATTAATTTCTGATTTAATTTACTCAATAAAATACTATATTAAAATAATATGTATAATATAATAAATGATCGTCAGCGTGAAGTACACGTCGAGACGTGCCTTGCACTGCTCAACAGGAACACAAACGGAAGAAACCGCATTGTTACCTGCGACGTAAAAAGGATTCTTTTTGACAATTACAAGCATTCAGCAAGTTGGTTGGATCCTTGTTCCACAACTAAACAATGCCCTGAATGAAAACTTACTCTTAACTGTTTCGTGGTCTAGCGCTGGTGTGACTCATCATATCATCTTACCGAAAAGGATGAGCTTTACTGCAGATGTGTAATGTGAAGAATTGAACGCAATGATGGAAAAGCTTGCGCGTCTCCAACCAGCTTTAGTCAATTGCCCGCCCCCCTGCTCCTGCACGACAACGCGTGACCACATACTGCACAACAGACTGTCTCAAGAGTTGGGGTTGGAAGTTCTCCGTCATTCGCCGTGTTCACCAAACCTTGCGCCTACAGACTTCTACTTTTTCCAATATTTAGATAACTTTTTGGCGGGAAACGCATTCAATAATTCATCAAAGGCAGTACAAAATGCCTTTGATGAATTATTATTTGCTTTTCCCGTCCAGCTGATTTCTTCAAGAAGGACATCAATAAACTGCCACTGTGTTGGCAAAGATCATAGAGATCGGCAATCGCCCGCCCCCCTGCTCCTGCACGACAACGCGTGACCACATACTGCACAACAGACTGTCTCAAGAGTTGGGGTTGGAAGTTCTCCGTCATTCGCCGTGTTCACCAAACCTTGCGCCTACAGACTTCTACTTTTTCCAATATTTAGATAACTTTTTTGGCGGGAAACGCATTCAATAATTCATCAAAGGCAGTACAAAATGCCTTTGATGAATTATTATTTGCTTTTCCCGTCCAGCTGATTTCTTCAAGAAGAACATCAATAAACTGCCACTGTGTTGGCAAAGATCATAGAGAATAGTGGTTATATAGGTCTTTGGCAAAGATGCATCGATTGCATGAGGGACTACTTTGATTAATAGAAATAAAAAAATATAGTACAAAAAATTACGTAAATTTTTTGTACTATATTTTTTGATAAACGGCAATTTCATAGGTAAAGACTTAATAGCTGAAGTATGGCTCTACCGCGTATACTAAGTGAAAGTGAATAATGTCTAAATATTGTATGTAATATAAGACATATACTCACGAAATACTAGTCTGTCGCTGCCCTCATAAATTCGGTAACTGCGTAAATGGGCCATAGCTTTCGTTGAATGTTACTTCCGTCTGAAAAAAGGTCCGAGATACTCGAAGTCGTCCCTGAAGATGTTTTACTTCAAAAGAACTTACTACACACTGATTACAGCTTCCATTAGGAAGCTGACCGATAAACATGCTTACAGCTAAGTGAGGTTCGATCTCAGCGATAGAACATTGTTGGTAGATCTGTGTCAAATCAGTAAAATATGGTAGCTTTTTGATGGCACCAAACAATATAACGTCGACAGTTGTGTTTTTTTTAATAGAAAAGGGAATAAACAAGCATGCGGCGCACCTGATGGTAAATGACTACCGCCGCGCTTTTTAAATAGGAGTAAACTCTTTTTTTTTTTGTTCCGGTTTAAAAGGTAATCGAGCCAGATACTTACAGTCTGTGAGACATTTTATCTCAATAACACCAAGACAACGCATTTAAATATTTGCATATTGAAGATTTAAGACGTCCATAAACTGCAGTAGCCACTTATAATCTAGTGAACCGTTTTATAAATAAGCTAGAAAATTAATTAAAAAAACAATATCGTTATGTCAGCAAAATACCTTAAGCACAAAATAAGTAGGAAAAAGATATGAGTAGTCCTGACCCGGTATTCGTTCACTTACTCACTCACTGCTGGCCATGACAAGATTACTTTTAAACATAGGCATTCCCTGTAGATTTCCACGAGTTTCGGTCCTGGACCACTTGCATCTATCTATAGATATATGCAAGTAGTGTTGTCTTTCTGTTTATAGAATAGAGCATCACTTCTTTTAAATAAATTGTATACTAAGCATTACAAGTACTCTAAACAAAAAGGCATAAATAAATTAAGAACTTTAATTAAAATTATATTTTAATAATCGATTAGATCCAGTAGTACAAAAAGCAGTGTCCTAATTTCAATACCTTATCAAATCATCGGTCTTTAGTACTTCAGTGAACATGGGCATTGCAAAAATAACAAATGTATTTATTTATATCCGGAGGTTCACTTTACGATACCCTTTATGGCTTTGCTAAGTAAATATATTTGTAATCGATTTTGTGACCATTATTTTGGAAAATACAGTTTCGATGTGGTAATATTTCACCAATTATTTTATATAAGGTAGTATTCTTATTTTTAGTAGTAGTATTTTATTTTTGGCAGTATTCGTCCAATAAGAAATACTCATACAGGCGATGGGGAGCGGTCAAAGATGTACTCGTTAGATACATACTGCCATATACCACCCGCCATGTGAGGCGATTACAAAATGATTTTAGACAGATAATACTTGTAATCAGAAAAAAAATGTCACGATATTGAACCGTAGCGTCAACGTATTCTGTGAAATTCCTGTAAACATGATACGTGGTAAACCGATGTTTTTTCTCAAAACTCACCTAATGCCATTTACACAATTTCGGTGCAAAGGCTGCAATGTGTCGGGTTTCAAATCGCTCGCGCTATTTCTAAAAAGTATGTTTTCACAGCGGAACGCACTTAAGCAGCTATTCGTAACCGAACACCAAACAGTAATTCGGACTAGGCGGTCTGCCAAGAACGGAAACACTGTTTTCGTACATTAAACTAACGATCTTAAGTGTAAATATCCAAAGATAGTAACTTAGTGATTCAATTTAAATTTCTTGAAATTACCGAGGAAATACTTACGCATGTATAGAAAAAGATATTCAAAACATTTATCGTAAATAATATGCCATCTAAAACATTACTTGTAAAAAAACCAAGTCTAGCAACTCAGCTCTTCTACCGTAAAAAGTTGTGAGATCCATGTAAAAAATACCAAATCGGTTAATTTATTCAGTCCCTACTTAAGGGTCCTTCTGTCTTTAAGTTATTACGTAATTAGCTAACCTAACAAAATCTTATAGTGACCATATCAACATTAAAAATCTTTTATGTTTTAAATAAATAGATTAACTTGGCCATCGCATGAAAACACAATGTATCTCACAAGTAAGACATATTATATTAAATTTGACTATTAAGTGCGATTGCCAATCTAATTATTTAAAACAAAAGATTTTTAATATTGATATAGTCACAATAAGATGTTGTTAGGTTAGCTAATTACGTAATAACTTAAGACAGAAGGACCCTTACGTAGGGACCTCAGATGATTTACTTCATCTGAGGTAGGGGCAACTATGGCAAATACCCCCCAATGAATAAATACACAAACAGACGGCCCCCAGTCCCCGGCGGCCCCGCTATTCCTGGCTACGGTGGCGACCATGGTAACGGCGGGGCAGGGGGTGCTAAGAATCTCCGGTGGAGGTTCGGTTGCCACCTACGACGACTCGACCTGGCAACATATAACGCACGCACCCTGAGGACTGACGAGAAGATACTGGAGCTGGAAGAAGAGGTAGACAAGTTGCGCTGGCATATTATTGGATTATCCGAGGTCCGAAGAGAGGGGGAGGACACGGCAATCCTCGAGTCCGGCAACTTGTTCTATCACCGGGAGGGCGACCATCTGTCCCAAGGAGGTGTCGGATTTACCGTCCACAAATCTCTCGTCAACAACGTTGTAAAGATTGGGAGTGTGTCGACGAGGGTCGCGTACCTGATACTCAGAATCACCAAACGGTATTCGCTGAAGGTCATTCAGGTTTACGCACCAACCTCGGCACATCCCGATGAGGAGGTGGAGGAAATGTATGAGGATATTTCCAGAGCCATACATTCCTCCAAAACCTACTACACGGTGTTGATGGGAGACTTCAACGCAAAACTGGGCACAAGAGAAAGCGGTGAGCTGAAGGTAGGGAAATTTGGAGTAGGGCAACGGAACCGAAGGGGCCAGCAGCTGGCCGACTTTATGGAGAAAGAGGGACTCTTTATGATGAACTCTTTCTTCCAGAAGCGGCCCCCACAGGAAGTGGACCTGGTCGAGCCCCGACGGTTCGACAAAAAATGAGATTGACTTCATTATGACGACCAGACGCCAACTGTTCAGTGATGTCTCAGTGATCGCAAGGGTGAAAACTGGCAGCGATCACCGAATGGTTAGAGGCACACTGAACCTAAACGTTAAGTTGGAGAGGTCTCGTCTAATGAAGTCAACGCTCCGTCCCCCTCGTGCTCTAATCCAGAATCCCGAAACCTTTCAGCTCGAGTTACGTAACCGCTTCCAGTGCCTAGAAGATTGCAATGCAGTGGACGATATGAACGACAAGCTCGTGGAAACTGTCCATGCGGTCGGAGCTAAGTTCTGCAAGACCCGCCGCAGAAGAACACAAAAACTCTCCGATCACACTCTTAATCTCATGGCTGTTAGACGGGAGATGAGGCTGCAATCGTCAACAGATTTGACAGCATACAGGCAACTGAACAGACAGATCTCCAAATGCATACGGCGAGACTTACGCAACTTTAATACTTCTCGTATTAAAGAAGCGATCGAGCGGAACCAGGGCTCCAAAGTCTTTGCCAGAGATCTGTCTGCCAGAAAGAGCCAACTGTCAAGGCTGAAGACTGAGTGTGGCAACATCGTTTCCGGGACACCTGAGATTTTGAGTGAGATTGAGAGGTTCTATGGGCAGCTGTACACATCATCGTTGGAGCCACACGCAAGTGTGAGTAACGATCCAAGAGCAAGTCTTATCCGACACTATTCCGATGATATCCCGGACGTCAGTCTAAGCGAGATTAGAATGGCTCTCCAGCACCTTAAAAACGGCAGGGCCCCAGGCGAGGATGGAATTACAGCGGAGCTTCTGAAAGCGGGTGGAACACCGGTACTTGAAGTCCTTCAGAAGCTCTTCAATTCCGTCCTCCATGGTGGCACTACTCCAGAGGTGTGGAGCAGAAGTGCGGTGGTCTTGTTCTTTAAGAAAGGCGACAACGCTCTCTTAAAGAACTACAGACCGATTTCCCTTCTGAGCCGCGTCTACGTGCTGTTTTCGAGAGTCATTACGAATCGTCTCGCACGCAGACTTGACGACTTCCAGCCTCCCGAACAAGCCGGTTTCCGAAAAGGCTTCAGTACCATAGACCACATACATACCCTGCGGCAGATTGTACAGAAGACTGAAGAGTACAATCTGCCACTTTGCCTGGCGTATGTGGACTATGAGAAAGCCTTTGATTCCGTCGAAATTTGGGCGGTGCTACAGTCCCTTCAGCGGTGCCAAGTTGACTGTCGGTATATCGAAGTGCTGAAGTGTTTGTACAGTAGGGCTACGATGGCTATCCGAGTACAGAACCAGAGCTCGAAACCTATCCAACTGCAGAGAGGTGTAAGACAGGGTGACGTTATATCCCCGAAACTCTTCACCGCTGCATTGGAAGATGTTTTCAAGCTACTGGACTGGAAAGGATACGGTATTGACATCAATGGCGAGTACATCACTCACCTTCGATTTGCCGACGATATAGTCCTTATGGCAGAATCGCTGGAGGACTTAAGCACTATGCTCAATGACCTCAATAGTGCCTCCCAACGGATAGGTCTTAAGATGAACATGGACAAAACAAAGATCATGTTCAATGTCCATGTCACACCTATGCCGGTAGTTGTTGGGAGCACTATGCTCGAAGTTGTTGACGAATACGTTTACCTGGGACAAATAGTCCGACTAGGTAAGTCCAACTTCGACCGAGAGGTCAATCGACGGATTCAACTCGGCTGGGCAGCGTTCGGGAAATTACGGCATATCTTTTCGTCAGGTATACCTCAATCTCTAAAAACTAGATTGTACAACCAGTGCGTGTTGCCAGTGATGACTTACGGATCTGAGACGTGGTCCTTCACTGCTGGCCGTATGAGGACGCTTAAGGTCGCTCAGCGAGCTATGGAGAGGGCTATGCTCGGAGTTTCTCTGCGTGATAGACTCAGAAATGAGGATATCCGCAGTAAAACCAGAGTGACCGACATAGCCTAACGGATTAGTAAGCTGAAGTGGCAATGGGCCGGCCATATAGCTCGAAGAACCGATAACCGATGGGGAAGAAAGGTTCTCGAGTGGCAGCCTCGTACCGGTAGGCGTAGTGTAGGGCGACCCCCCACTAGATGGAGTGACGACCTGGTAAGACATGCAGGAAGTCGATGGATGCAGGTGGCTCAGGACCGTGCTTTGTGGCATTACTTGGGGGAGGCCTATGTTCAGCAGTGGACTTGTGAAGGGCTGTAATGATGATGATGATGAATGATGAGGTAGGGACTGAATAAATTAACCGACTTGGTATTACATGGATCTCACAACTTTTTACGTAGAAGAACTGAGTTGCGAGACTTCTTTTTACAAGTTATGGTTTTGATGGCATCTCATTTCTTTTTGTAGATAGTTTTACTTTTTTCCTTTCCGGTACCTTCTACTTCTTGAATACCAAAAACGTACCTATCTACACATATTATTCTATTATAATATTATACATATACAGGTACACTGATTTATTCACTGTAAATGTAACTTTGTAATCCTATATACCTATAAAAGGGCTGAAATTGAGAAATATTTTAGTTTTTCCTTGATTTATACACTAAATACTAATTGTATTCGAAACTTCTATGGCTGCTAGAAGTGCCTTAGAGTTTTGATGATCGGCCAGTCAGTTAGTGAGTGACAAAATTAAGAAACTTTGACTAGTTATAATTCTTAAACTACTGGTTCAAATTGAATGAAATTTGAAATATCGTGTTTATACAATAACTGCTTAGTTACTGAAAATTCAGGCTTCTAGTTTTATCCGCTACGAAGTTATAGGGGGTCGAAAATGGCCTGAATTGCTTCGAGAAAAGGATGGTACTGCCGTGTCCCCAGATAAAAGTCATGAATATTATCATCCCATCGGAAGTCCATTTAAGAACTTATTATGTCTCTTCCATAGAAGACTATAAAATACGATCCATTTGCATTGGTTGACTTTTTGTATGCCCTATTAGGATATTAGTTTTGGGCTTTTTAGTTATGAAGTAACTATTATCTAATCTGTGAATTTAGTTCAACAGTGGCACCTAACAATTTAGTTGCAACTCCATGGGAAACTATTTTGCTCATAAAATGCGTTAGTTCAAGATTTCAACGATTTTGTCATTTGAGGGCCTTTCTCAATCAAGAACTGTATGAATGCAGAAGACTGTTTATGGGTTGGTGATATGATATGGGTAATAAAGAAGTGTTTTTTAACAAAATAGATATAATGAAGTCTATCAATCCGAGTCTATAAACCTTTTTTTTATCAGCATATCCTCACTCAAGGAACGTCACAAAACACGGTCCAGATCCACCCGCATCCAACGATTTGCTGCATGCCTTGTCAGCTCCTCACTCCATCCAGTGGGGGGCCATGTACTACTTCGCTCACCAGTACAAGGCTGCCACTCGAAAACCTTTCTTACCTTAAGCTTGTCGGTTCAACAAACGAAATTTTAATTTCTTACTCACAGACATTTTATTTTATTTTATGATCTTTATCTATCCTTTACTTTTACTCGTAAGGCAAACGTGCCGGAGTGAGTTCTCGGTACGAATCCCAACTTTATATAAGGTAGGATTCTTTAGATTTGAGTTCTTTAAATATTTTTATATTAAATTGATAAACAATGTAATAGTCCATTTCATAGTTAAGTAGCTAACCAAGGACATATGCATCCAACATTAAATAATAATAAAAAAACATAGATAATGAATTAAATATAAATAACCACCCGTGAAGACTCAGATAAAATGCTTAAAAACTTATACTGAGAACTACTGCTGCTTGCCGACAGATGCAAATAAACTTTAGTTCAACATATTAGCTCACTGACCTCTATATAGTACAAGTACGCTAGACTGGCTATACACCTTGACATGATAAGGCAATTTGATTTGCGCCATTTTGGCGCTGACAGCAGAAGTGCACGTCCACGAAACTAATAATAGGGATAAGACAGTGTGACAAAATAATTCGATAAATATTCTATACCCTACCTATACCTAAATAGAATGGACTCTATGGATAGATGAACTCGTAACATCTATTCTATTTATGTATCATATTAATATAATGCCACTATCATTCATCATCATTAAAGCCCTTCACAAGTCCACTGTTGAACATAGACCTCCCCCAAGGAATGCCATAAAGCACGGTCCTGAGCCATCTGCATCCATCAACTTCCTGTATGTCTTACCAGGTTTTCACTCCACCTAGTGGGGGAATTTACGAAACTTCACATGCCAGTACGAGGCTGCTACTCGAGAATCTTTTTCCCCATCGGTTATAGGTTCTTCGAGCCATATGGCCGGTCAATTGCCACTTCAGCTTACTAATACACTGAGCGATGTCGGTCACTCTGGTTCTACTGCCGATATCCTCATTCCTAAGTTTATTCTCCTAAACTTTCCAGTTTCGGCAGTGCCACGTTTTGGAGGGGGCTTGACAAATCGCAATCCATGGCTTCTGGATCGAACACTTAATTGCCTTTATCGGTGGATGTTGCGGAAGAGGAAGCTGCCAAAAATCGTGAATGTAAACGATGGCCAGAATTTGTAAATAAGAAATAAACTAAAGTAGAGCCACTACGAAGTTAAAGCACAAAATCTTGAGATTTGAATCTCCAGACTCGCACTTACTAAAACCCGCCGTTCTACTTCCGCCGCAAATTGACAGGGCCACGGAAACGCTTTCATGCATATCCTCGGATCATTACAACGAAAATTAACGTTAATAGAAATCATCATCAACAACAACATTTAGACGTGGTAGAGCCACGCTGCAGCTATATTATAGTTGTAGCACGAATGGGTCGGCTCGACCGGGGTGGATCACGCTCTCACAGAATACCGGCGTAAAATAGCAGCTTAACGCTGCTGTGTTTCGTATGGTGAGTGTAGAAGTCCAGAGACCCCTTTTACTGGAAACGAGGCATTACATCTTAGTCCTCACGGGTGACAACGCATCTGCATTTTGATTCGCAATCGAGGATCGATGTAGATGTATATAGCCACAGAAACCACTTATCATCAGGTGGACTGTGTGATTGTTTGTCACCCTATCCTATAAAAAAACTTTGTAAATTGCACCTGATATGTATTTTATAAAGCCTGCACAGATTACGAGGTGTTTGTAATACGTAAATGAAGAACTCTCTTTTTTACATTTAAAGTCATACGCTAGTAATATAGTTCGATGTTTAAAGTCGCAATTATTTCGAGGTAAAAACGATCCACTCGATTATTTCGAATTCGAAGTAACAATCACAAAGAGACTTCGCGTTTTATAAAGACTTATCCACATAAGCGGCATGCAACGTCTCATATCGATTATAACGTTACAAAAAAGTGTCTCCCGTGGGTGATACAGGCGTTTAAGATAAATATCTGACCCTAGCCCGTGTCCCGAGACGGCACGCAACGAATTCACGATGTGCATTCTCCACGTGTGTTTTTCGTATGCTTTTATTGGGTCGTCATTTTTTACGAATGTATATATAGTGCATCTTATATCATGAGTTTATTTTAAATGTGTGTACTGTTTGGGAGATGAATTCATAAAATGAAGTTTATTACTTTAGAATTTTGCAACCATAGTTAATGGGGAATATCTAATACAAGATACATATCAACTACGGAAAGTGTTATACGAAAATATTCTAATATATAAAAATTAATTTTTTTTGTCCGTATTTGATGCGCAGTCATATCGTACATCAGATTGCGGTAAAACTTTGTCAACTTATTGTTTGCACTTGCGCGAATGTTATAGGCATAGTACAATCAACTTAAAGTAGGTGGCGCGCGAATCGTACAGACTTTATTTAAAAGTTTATATATAATCATCATTATCATTCCTAATTAAATAATATCACTCTTCCAAATTTAAAACGATATTTCTATAATTATTTATATTGCGGTAGCAACACGCTTTTTAAATATTTAAATATATATTTTTTTCAATTTTAATTATATTTTTTATATATTTATAAAAATTATTTATATTTAAAATTACAGACATATTTAATGGTAAATAGTGCATGAATCATCTTCATTCCATTTCAATTGAATTTTTTATTGTTATAAATTATTAGATTAATATGAAAAGTATTTTTCATTAACTTGAATTAAAGTAGAAATTTGAATTTTTAGTATGTTCTAAAGAATAAAAGAAACAACTATGCCACTAAAGTTAACATAGGATGGCATTAAAACCACAAAATGTTTAGACGGCACGTGCGTACAGGCTACAGGCCATCACATTATAGTATTTGTCACTGATCCTTTTTTGTAACAAGGATCGAGATGAACAGCCCGATTAGTAATTAGACGGGCGACACATGTTTTTGACTCCTTTATCTTGTTCTTACCTAAGCTCATTAGGACGCTGGAACGAGTTTTTATCGCCCATAATGAAACGAGATTTACCAATTTTTAAAGTTTTGTTTAACAAAGTGCTCGATAATAATATGTCGTTTTTATACGCGGAATGCTATCCACATTCTACACTCTTGAGTGCAGGCACTTCACCTCATCTGTAAATTTCTAGCTTCAATTACAATGTATTATGTTCACAAATATTTTGTGGCGAATATCATAATGCAAGAAAGGAAGTATCACGATTCAGAATAAGCCGTCGAATGTGTGATCCGTTCATTCAGCATTCGACAAAGTAACAAAAATCCGCGGTAAAGGAACTCTTAAAGAGCCCTATTATTGCCGCGTTAACGGACACTTGAGATTAGCATCTGTGCCTCCTCAACGTGATCTTCAAGTTCCAAACACAATAAGGGGGATTACAACCGAAGAGGTTTATTTGTAAACATGACAAAGAAAGGTGTATTGTTACGCACCACGGTCATGCTAGCGGAACGCCCGTTTACTTGTAAATTATTTTATTCAATGTTTTCATATAGGATACGATTCGGTGAACTCGTGTAGAATATGCCACAATATGTGGGAAGCTGTCAACATTAAGACAAAAAATATGAATCTTTAGTAACGTATCAGTATAGGAAAAGTCCGTAAATTATGCAGTGTCCAAAGAGATAAATATAATTTACATTAGAGGTTGATTAAATGAAAGTGACTGCTCAGTGGCGCAGCGATTTAGCAATTAGTTACAGTGCTGACTACTGAGGGCCGCGGGTTCGAATTCCGAACGAAACGAGTATTTACACCTACAAATAGTTGAACAGGGTCTGGATGCTTGTCCTTGTGAAATTTATGTATATATATAAACAGCCACCACGAAAGAAAAGAAATTCTTGGTAAGAGATAACGTTTTTTAAGTAAAAAAGAAAAAACAACGAAGTTTGTTTTATCAAACTCGCTGTTGCTGTCCTCTTGTACCTATAACAATGGCGAAAATATTTTGATAGGTATGACATTATAATAATAATGTCCTCCAGATCGAGTTTTGATCACGGCGGCCTTTCTTAACGGAGACTAGCCATCGGCGCAGGACAGGATTATAGTGCCCTCTCTATTCCCTCACTCTCATAGTCCGATAGGACAGTAATACGATACGACCGGAAAGAGATCAGGCGCTGGACCAACATTACGTGCTGTCCGAGGCACGGGGGTGAGACACCGCCAACTTCCTAACTCCGGGCTTCTACCGAGAATTTCTTGACAAAATAACCCTGAACTAACTTTGACCCGACCAGGAATCCGAACCCGGGACCTCATGATCAGCAATTGTGCTTGCGACCACTAGACCAACGAGACAGTTGAAAGATATGACGTAAACATAACGTATGAACATAAGTCGGAGGATGTAAGGAGTTTTTCTGCTCTAGATATTGTATTGATCAGCCCGTTAAGTTGCACAGCTGGTCATGGAACTCTCCTGTTGAATGCAGCAGTTTTCTTGATTGTAACACTTGCGAGTATGAGTATTTAACGGCTGGCGTAAACGAGCATTTTCTGGCATATCTCACACTTGCCTAAATAAAACGCACACAGTGCACCTTCTGACTGACGAGAACTCTGGCGAACGAATTGTAACGGGAAATCATCTAAAAATCAAAACACAAATCTTTCAGGCTGGCAGTGTTGAGCAGTATTGGCATTAAGAAGAAATCGGCTCTATTTTCACCAACCCGCCTTGCCAACAAGCTTGCTGGTGGCTGCAAGTGGCTGCACTTGAAATGGTTTACGTTCAGTAGGGGATTTTAAAAGACTGAAGAAGACGAGGATAGTTTTGCAAAAACACAAATATTTGTTTCTATTCTATCTGTTAATTGATCAGTTCTATCTTTGTTATCAATATCAGTAAAATTCATATTTAAATAAAATGTCATAAGTTAATCGTACGTAAATAAAAACATTTCTATTGTCTTGGTCTTAAGGTACACTATACCTTATTCATTCCCACAAAAGCTCGGCTTTGTTGCAGCGATGTGACAAAGTCGTCTTATAAAGATGATTTATGGCCTTGTTAAGTATCCCGCGCAATTGTTGAGAATATTTATTTGTACTCGTAAACTATGAACAACGGGCAAATCTGATTATTTATAGCGTGATTGGACATTTGCATTCGAAGCTTTCGATCCTTTTTAAATTTGTAATACAGGTAGTAAAAGAGTAGTTGTGTTTAATATTAATAGGTAGGTAAAATGTGCGGGGCTAATATATTAAGTTCGTAGATAAAAATATTATTTGACAAAAGGTAAAATCCAATATTTAAAAAGAATTTAAAAAAATCACATAATAGCTTACGAAGTTGGTGCTAATACAGTCTATCAAGCTATTGAAGCCGCGACTTCACAAGCTAATTTGTGGTTATTATTTCATTTTTTTCTTTTGACTAAGGAATTTCAGTTGACTAAGGAATATTACAAATTCCAGGTCATAGATTGCCTAAATAGAATTACATTAAAATCCCATTTTTACACTCTAAGGCAGGGGTCGGCAACCTGAGGCTCTTTGGATGTGAAGCTGCGGCTCTTAATTTCCATACGCAAATATTAATTTATTTATTTAAAAAAAACATTTAAGAATCTTTCTGAATCGATTAACGAGTATTAGACACCATTTCTATCTCTCAGACACTTGAACTCGCTTTTCACCGCACCCACATACGAAATCCACACTGGGCCATTTGAAGTTGATACTGGATTTATAGAAATGCAATTGATCGATTTAAAAAAACGTGTGCGTATACGTGGAAATAAAAAAAAAAAAAATATATATATATATATATATATATATAATCTAATAAATAGATAGTAATAATAGAAATTGGATTCTAATTTGTTGTGAAAAAAACATTACTTTTATATGATGAATAAATATACCTATATTTTTCGTATGAATAAACAGATAAGTTTTTTTTATCAAAAAACGTTATTTATGGAAGTACTATTTATAGTTTACAAGAAAAAATTTGTGGCTCTTTAAAACTTTGAAATTTTGTTAATTGTAATTTTTGACTCTTCTGACTTAAAAGGTGCAGACCCCTGCCCTAAGGGGTCAATTTTTTTTTTCAAATTTAAATAGAAAAAACTTAGTAGAACTAGACATACATAACAAACACTAGAACCTCCCATGCTTTTTATTAAAATAAAAAAAATATAAATTATACTTATAATATTATAAAATTAAAACACTTACACACACATTATAATTAATGGAAGATATTAATTTTGACTTTATTGAAAACTCAATTGTTCCATTTATTTTAAAATAAAAATGTATCTGGAAAATCCGTAAACCAAATATTTTGAATCTGTAAACTTAATATCATAATTCGTTATCTACATTCTCTTCTATATAATCAAAAATACTATAATTGTATAAGACGAACCATCATCCCATTTCGTCTCATAGGAGTCGTAAAAGGCGCCTATGGATAACTCCAGAAAGACTTCATGGCTTGCGATAGATAGCGATATAGCCATCTCGTTTACGGCAAACATAAAGTATCTACAACGGCGACAGAGTGCAGACTATTATTTATTCCGTAGTGCAGCGTGAAAGAAGCGAGAGGTACCAGATAACGCGACCGCCAATGTGCCTACTAAGAGTCGTAATTTTAGATAAACTAGTACTTTTACTTTTAGATAACTATACGAGTAATTATTCTCTACGAAATCTTATTATTCCATACGAAACGCATTAACTAACCAGTTCAATGGTCGAATGTTACCCAGACGCTATACCAGTAATGTATCAACACAACTAAAAAAATTTCGATGTTAAAAATA
Organism: Parnassius apollo; assembly: GCA_907164705.1. Taxonomy (NCBI): domain Eukaryota; kingdom Metazoa; phylum Arthropoda; class Insecta; order Lepidoptera; family Papilionidae; genus Parnassius; species Parnassius apollo. Next base: position 1,448,409 of record CAJQZP010001125.1, read on the forward strand.
TAAGCTTGCCATAATCAATCCTACAAAATAAGACTAGACGTTAGACAAACGGCAATGTGTCAGCCGAATTCGGAAAAGCAAAGGCCGACGCAAAAGGCAGTATAATATACTATTTACTCGAACCAATTTCAAACCCCACCTCCACTGTTGGGTGGTGGGTGGTGGGATAAGCTTAAAACTCGTTAATTGTGTCTAATAACGCGATCGGATCTCAACTCTTTTATCGGCGCAACAAACAATCTCGAACTTCGTTTCTACCGCCCTTAGTTAGCCCCCTTTTCGTATTTATTATTTTTGTGGGATTGATATTAAAATCCAATTTCAATAAAGAAATTGGCTAAAATCGGAATCAGCTTAGAATCCAGTTATTAATGAAACTAAATTCAAAAATAAAGCATACTACTGCAGGGTTTCTAGACAGGTACTGTAAATTCTTTATGCGCATTTAAGTCACAGAGTATATAGCACACAAACTAATAATCAATAGCTGAAAAAGCCTGAGTTGACAAGGGTATTAAGATGTCCAACTCTTAGTTTCCACGTGATCTAAAACATAAATTTATTATTATTATTATTTCTCGGAACGAAATTAAAAAAAAACTTAAAACTTAACACAATAAAATTTATAACCGTTATCATTATAGCTTTTAAAAGTCTCTTGCTGAACATGGAGTTACTCTAAAGATTGGCGGATCGGGGTGGAGGGGGGGGGGGGGTAGTTAACAAAGTTGTCACGTTTGGCAAGCGGGATGGCAACCGCAGTTTCTTATTTATTTTTTATTTTATTGTTATTACGAAGACGCTAATAAATGTAAAATAATAGTTTCATTCATGTTTAGCATAATTTATATGTGGTAGAACCACGCTGCGGCTATATTATGGTAGTAGCACGAAAGGGTCGGCTCAATCAGGGAAGGACCACGCTTTCACAGAATACTAGCGTAAAATAGCAGCTTGATGCTGCTGTGTTTAGTATGGTGAGTGTAGAGAACCGGAGACGCGTTTTACTGGAGTTGAGGCATTCCATCTTCAGCATCACTTACCATCAGGTGAACTGTTGCTCGTTTGTCACCCAAATTCTAATTCTAAAAAAAAAACACAGAATAGATAATATAGTACATAGCATAACTTGAAAAGTCATATTTTACTGCGTTAAATGTACGGTAGGTTACCATTTTTGTGAATTTTGAGTACCTAGCGTAGTTAAGGAGCGCCCGCCTCTATTTTCATACTAACAATATCTAATAAGACTTCAATCCTCGCTGGCAACTAGCAAAATATTAACTGTAACTTTACTGTTGATTACCACGTGCTCGGTGTTAAAGGAAATATTTTGAAGAACATGTATGTATAGGAAATTAAAATAAAAATAAAAAATAAAAATTTAGCGAAGACATGTAAAGTCAGTCAACATTCGTCATGCATTAGAGCAGCACGGCTTCCTCAGAAACCTCGCAATAATATTAGGTCTATGTCTAGCAGGAGGAGATACAGATATTGCTACTTTACCTTATTGTCTGTTATAAAAAAAATTACAAATTTGAAAAAAGAAGCAAATTGAATTATAGAAAGAATATAATTATAGAAGCAAATGTTAATAATATAATAATTATCTTTACAGGAGAGAAGCCATTCAAATGTGAATACGCTGGTTGCGACCGACGGTTCGCCAACTCCTCAGACAGAAAGAAGCACTCACACGTGCACACATCAGACAAGCCCTACAATTGCCGAGTTCACGGTTGCGATAAGTCATACACGCATCCATCATCATTACGGAAGCATATGAAGGTTCATGGTGCAGCTGGTGACGCCTCTCCGCGCTACGATAGCGATGGAGACGACTCTTCATCAGCTGGTAGCGTTAGTGTAACTGCAGGAGCTGCGAGTCCCCCAGCCCCAATCCCCCCACCGCCTGCAACAGCACCTGCGCCACCTGGTCACCACCCCCACCACCATGCTTCTATAACAGACAAATTAGAGAGCCTCAATGACAAATATCTAAATCCTCACGACCAGAAACCTTATGAGCGACCACCAGCGCCTCCGCATCATAACCAGCCGCCTCACTTAACAAATATTGGTGGGAATGGAATGATGGACAATAAACTCGGTTTTGGTGGGCACTGGACGCAATTCCAGCAACCTGCACCGACCGTACCCCACGGTGTACCTGATTGGTGGTGTCCAACGCAAGAATCATACCACCACCATCATTTGATGCATCACTCGGGTGCAGCCGCTGCGTACTGACCACATCGCGCTTAGGGAACTCTTCATTCGACGCATAATATTATAGACACAGTATATTATGTTTAAATTAATTAAAATCAACATCGCTATGATTTCATTTTTTTGTTATCATTAGCTTTATTAACGTTCAGACTTAATATAAGTTAATACTTCGTGGAATGAAAAGTTTACTTAAGCGCTAATTTACACGCCTTTGCATTACGCTTATTAAAAATAAAATTGTAATATTATAGTCAGAAATAATTTCTAAATTTTCCTACATTATCAACATCGACAACCGTCCGTTTTTCATTAAGAAACGTACAGACAAATAAAGAGTTAATTTGGGAAGGGAGAACAATGTTGCGAGTAACAATAGGTTTAATACTACATGTTAGTTTTGTGCGTATACACCAAAACAACAGAGTTGTAAACAAAGACCGCTAGTTGAAAGCTTTACAGCATTTTGTATATTTTTCTTAAACACATTGCAGTATGCGGAAGTGTCTTATTATATTTGGCGAGGAGTTTACATCGTACTATAGTATTGTTCGTCAGATATTGAGAATCTTAGGGACTCGACACAGTATGCAGTGAACATTTTTGTTAACTGCATTGTTGACAGTGATTTATGACAGCCTTTCGTAATTTATAAGTCTTTTATGATGTACAAACAGTTTCTCTGTTGAAGAATTATTCAATATAAAATTAATTATACCACAGTTTTCTCAAAGATATTATATACACACACACATTGCAACAAGTATCTTCACTTACTTTGATATATTATTATAATATTTACCTACTTATTTTTTCAATTCGACTATATTGTTATTAAATAAGAACACGTGAATAAGGTCTTATAAATTATAATGACCAGTATGGCCAAAGCACCCAAGTCCAATAAAAATACGATAAATAGGTTGTACGATTATTGTAAATTTGTAACTTTGAGGTAATTAGATAGTTGACTTGTAAAAATATGTTAAGAAAATGCCCAGTGATAATAGAAATAAGGGATTGATTTTATTATAAAATACCTATCTTTGTCGTTGCTATAAAACTGTGCTATCGATTTTGAATTGTATGTTTATTATAAATATAAAATAATAACAAATATTTTTTCATGGACCGACATTATAGATAGAGAATGATTGTAAAGGTACCTATATTTTAAAAATGACTGAATGAAAAGAATGTATTTTAAGTTAATTCTAGTATGTATTTGTTGATTGTCTTTTTCTACAGCCATGTAAATAGCAAGAAGATTAATAAAGAAAACATATTTCAAATTGAGTTATTTGTGCATTATTTTATTTATTCTCTTATTATTTTATCGTTATATCATTTAAAATTAATTTAGATCTATTGTGTTCAAATTAATATTGCTAATAATAATAAAATAATATCAATATTATTGCCATCTCTTTAACCAAGTTACGGGTAAAAAAAATTTTTCGCTCTTTGTTTTTTTTATCGTATCTTATAGGTAATAAACTGTTTAATACCTACGATTTTGACAACGACGTCATCCAGTAATTAAAACTCGGCTAGGTAGGTAGTATTAGGGAATTTGCACAATATCCTGCTTGTTAGAATCTGCCCGGTACAGTCCACTATTGAACATGAATCTTTCCAGTTGTAGCGAGTATTAACCTTAAGCCCGGTCAGTGGCGAAACTAGAGCTCCAAGCTAGGGCAAGCCCAAGATATAAATTGATAAAAATATAGATTGTTGTTTTTAGCAGTTGCTTCAGTTTCATATTCAGTGCCGTCAAGGACGTGTTTAACAAAACATACGGAAGGCATACCACTGCTAAGATAGATTGTATTACATATCAGCAATTGAATAGCTTCGGTGGCTTTGAAGAAAGCCGTTTGGGTTTGTTTAAGCGAAAGAAAAAAAATATTTACATCCAATACAATACATGAACAAAAGTAAAACACGAACAAAGTTCAACAAACAATGTACAAAATTAAAAAAAAAAAAATTATTTACATTCTAATGGATAAGAGATAAGATAAGTGGAATCGTCTCGCTTTCTTATGGAAAGATTTAATTACGTTCACGTAAAATGTTGGTGAACATTTTAATTGTATCAATAACTGTTTTTAATTGCGATAATTGATAAGTCTGAAATACACCATTAACCTTGTGTATTATCTCAACAAAGTTTAAAGATTTCCTCTCCGATTATCACTTTAACACACTTCAATTCATCACAAGGAACACTGTTATTCTCCATTTTTATTAAAAATCTTTAAAAAAGCATAAATTTTGAACTCGTAATATTAAATCGCTTAAGATAAGCACACAGAGTAAATAAACATTGAAACGTGAAATGAACTTGCAAAAGTATTGCCCGCGCGCCTCCGCTTTTAACAAATTTATTCCCAAAAGTCTGGCTTTAAATCTCTATACTAATTGCTATATATACAATCGTAGTTATATTTCATTATAGAATATTTTGCCATAGGTTAGAAAGAGAGCGATCGTCTTCTCGAAAGCCCCGTAAAAAAGCCCACGCGAGCGAGGGAGACAACTATTACCTCTATTAAAACTCATTTTTTATGACAGCAACGGTATCGCTAGGGCAATACGAGGTCATCGGTCGACATGTGTCGAACAGTGGAGTGCGCGGGAAATTTGAAATAGCTTGAAACATTTTACGAGTTATTTTATTAGTTGATATTATTGATTGATATTATTGATTGATTCAGGTTTAATAAGGCAAACCCGGCTTTTCGGCTTTAATAGTAGCTTCGCCATTGAGCCCGGTTTACATTTTGAGAAGTGACAAGTGCGAGTGACAAGTGATAAGTGCGAAATGAAAAGTATAAAAGTAACATGTGAATAGCGGCCTGCTCTATTCTCTGACAAGTATCTGCCCCGCGCTAACCTTGCTTTCCCCTCAGTCATCAACTGCCGCCCCCGTTCTAGCGGTGACGTCAGAACATACACGTGTTGGTTATAATAGTTATTTAATAAAATATTTTTGTTACATATATTGTATACATACCCGTATTTATGGTAATTTTGTTTTATTACGAAGTGGTCAGATAGCAATAACATTAAATTTGTCAAGGAATTATTGAAACACGAATGTTTATACAATATTAAATCGCTGAAGTAAAAAAATGATGCGAGACGCTGCTATGCCCTCAATATCTCAATCAACGGGAATGGCCGGTTTCGGCGCAAAAGAAGTAGGTATATGCGAAGCGAAGAAGCATTAAGTCTACACATTACCAAGAAAAGAAGAAAATTAAAGACTCCTGTAGGTCAGGGGCTGGAGCCATATTATTTTCAGGCTTAAATTTTTTCCTTGTTACGGCTTTAAGACACATTTTTTTTTCACTTAAGCTATTTTAGGAAATTGGTGTGCACCAATATCTTTGCAATAAGGCACTTCACACATCTTTCGTTAATCAAAAAAAAGTTAAACTTGTATGATATACAAGTTTTAAACTTTAAAGCTGTGCTAGCGCCTCTTTGACAATTACCTACCCAATTTCAAACCGCAGATTTCACATAATAATGACATCCAATTGCCACATGTGTGAACACCAACTTGCTACTTGTCACTTGTCATTTGTCACTTGTCATTGCCGCTCGCACTTGTCACTTCTCAAAATGTAAACCGGGCTTTAATCTGACGCTCCACTATGCAGTGGCAAGTAGAGTGACGACCTCAGTACAAGATTTTCGTACCGTTTCGTAGCTCGGTCGGTGCTAGGAGTATTTTACATTCTGATATTAACGAGAGATGGCGGTATCCATCTGTGGGGAGTTTTGTGTGTCCATGAGATATTTGCGGTTTTTCCTACACTTCTCTTACGATACTTATCTACCATGGGACAAAATGCAGTGATGTAACATGCAATGAAATGAAACTTAAATACTTATCTACCAAGATTCCCTACTCTCTTTCTCTTTGTCTTGGCCGGACGTTCGTAGTTTCAAGAATGTTGACTCAAAGTTACATTAACATGGATTAGAAATTAAAAATCTGCATCTGATCAATGAAACATAAAAGAAATCAGTAGGTGCTTATACCTAACACCGATGAATTTAAAAGTAATTTTAAATTAGGTCAAATATGTCGCTCTGCTAAACACAAGCCTTCTCCTATTTATGTGACGGCTATGGAGCAGTAAGTCTATTGCGGTGCTCAAACAAATATTTTATAAAACATCCAGGTTTCCTTTTGATGTCATCTCTCACTACCTACAATTTTTGAGCTTCCAACGTGGATCTAGCTCGGGTTGTTACGACGAGCGATTAATCCGTTAACTACAATGGCACATTATGGTACATATTAAAGGTGTATAAAAATAATTAATAATTGTCCGAATAAAAGTACCAAGCAGGTTTGTACTCTCGATGCCGAAGCCGCAAAAATCGATTACTCGACGCACGAAATCTAAAATGGAAATCCAATTCTCGCGATCATTTTGATCGGAATCCGATCGAAAAACCTAACTCCGTGACGGTGCCTACAATAAAACACAACAAAACGAAGAACAATCATATCCCGAAAGAGAATTGAATTTATCATTGGGAAGAAACGAGAGAAAGAAATGATAAATGATACTAAGAGCGCGGCAAGGCACGGGTGCGAGAGAGACGGTATCCGTGTTCGATTCGGCTTTACTGTCCGCGGGGATGATTTATCGTTTCTCAACAGGGATTGGCCGATCCAGTACTTAAAAGATTTATAGATCCTTATGGTGCATGCGCGGTAGGAGCAATTTCTTATTATAAATCTCACTCCTGCACATGCACTCGCAATTGCCTCTTTAACTGTCCAGTTCAGAAATTAAAAAATGTATATGTTAACATATTGCGATGGTTAAGAAATAAGCTCTATGCGGACTGGATAGAACAAGGTATAAATTTGCTGACTGAGTAAATCACTTTGATTGCGTTTCACTTCTAGTGGCGAATGTAGATACTTCTGCTTATGTACGTACTTTTTTATCGACTACTATTGAAGAAATCGTATTTTATTTGATACACAGTTCTTAAAAATAAAACGGAATATAAAAATTAAAAAAAAATATATGTTAAACAAACGAGTAGGTACGAAACTAGAGAATATGGTAACAAACGAGTACACAGATCTTTCTTTTTATAGAATAATGGTGACTAACGAGCACATAGTCCACCTGATAGTAAGTTGATGCTGTAGCCAATAGATAATTACATTTATACTCGATTAAGAATCAAACTGCAGATGGGTTGTTACACGTGAGGACTAAGATGTAACATCTAATTTTTCAGTAAAAAGCGTTCTCCAGTTTTCTACATCATACGAAGCACAGCAGCCTTATGGTGCTATTTAAAGCTGGTATTCTATGAGAGCGTGGTCATACCCCGGTCGAGCCAACCAATTCGTGCTACAACTAATATAGCTGCAGCGGAGCTCTACCACGTATAAAATCTCCTGAATTTAAGTTATAGATGCTAATGCTTTGTTTCATATGAACCACGAATTGGAATGCTTCATTACCAGTAGAATAGGGAACCAGTAGAACGAGGGAACCAGTAGAATCAGGGAATAGGTTTACATTTTCCATTAGTCTCCTTTAAAGTTAGCATTTTAGCGAATTTTTAATTGTTTTCCATATTTTATTAAAAAAATAACCTTTATTATCTTAAAAGTTGGGTTTGGGCTACATAATTTAACAGTAATTCTTAACGTGAGGTAAAAATAATGGGAACACTTCCAAGCTATGGGCCGCGAAAACATATTAAAGATTGGGAACGACCCCAATGCTCATTATGAGTCAAAATTATTAAAAACAACTTCGCTTAAACACAACCATATATCCAAATGAAAACAAGAGTTTATGCAATAAATAACACATAACTCTGGGCATAAAAGTCCGAAACGAGGTATATTTATGCTGTCCACGTTATGGCGACATGATAGGTTGTTAATGAAGACATAAAAACAAGTTCAATAATACCATTTGTCTTAAAAATGTGACATATAAGTTATTAAATTTTTTCTTTTACGACTATACACTTGACAAAGTGGTGGGACTCTTTTCTATTTATTCTATCTCTATACTTCTGCTATTATATTTGGTAAATAATAAAAAAGCAGTACTTGCTATATTGTGTTCTGGTATGAAGAGTATTAAGTCAGTATATTGATATGCTTTTTTATAGGGTGTGGGTGACATACGAGCACACAGTCCACCTGATGGTAACTGGATGCTGTGGCCCATAGACGCCTACGTTTATCCTCGGTTAAGAATCAAAATGCAGATGCGTTGTCATCCGTGAGAATTAGAATGGAATGCCCCGTTTCCAGTAAAAACGGTCTCTGATTCTCTCCACTCATCGTACGAAATACAGAAGCCTTAAGCTGCTATTCTTCTATATATAAGCGTGGTCCTACCCCGGCCGAGCCGACACATTCGTGGCTCTACGTGTATAGTAGCGTACATAGTAAGTACCACGTATATATAGTAGTACCACGTATGGGGCATTCCATCATAGCACTTAGGGATGACAACCCATCTGTTGCCTTCCTTATTTGAAGATGGTTGCATGCCGCAGACTAGTCTGTAGACTGCAGTAACTACTTATCATCAGGTTGACTCCCGCTTGCCACTTCAGATATAAAAAAATAAGTAGAAATAAAATCATCACCCTTTTCAAAGTATTGCACACATATCCTCCAATCCGCTCTTTCTTTATGTACTTTTAGATATTTTAATTTAGATCTGACCTTTGGAATAATATACTTAGGTATCACCACATTTCGAATACCGTAAGACCTTTCTGGCGTATTGTTGAATGATAACTTTGCCTTAATACATAGTATAGTATAACGTCTTTTAAAAATGAAAAATTTTACTTTACTCTTTACTTAGTGTAATGATTTTTTTCACCAATACATAATTTTAGTATCACTTTTCTGTTAATTCTCGCAGCACACGTGCATAGGCAGTACTAGTTTATACGGTGATATTTATTCGAAGAATTTATGGAACTTTCTAGGACTCTGACGCCGAGGTAAACGAATATAGGCGTTACGGGCATAATATCTCATATTGTAAGGGAGATGGGGCGACGATTATAATCCAACGATGTAGCATCGGCCGGCGCCCGGCGCAACCCCGCACCGAGATAAGATCTGCAGTCTGCCACTGACACCTGGCTCCGCCCCTCACAACCCTCTACGAATCTTCTCTTTTTCAATGCACGATGCGTTCACGAGCTCTGTTAAAGTATATATACAAGGTGTACAATGAAAACGAATCTTTAAAATAAGACAGGCATATAAATTAAATAATTATTTCATTGCTACATTAGTTTCTTTCCTTACGTAGATTTTAAGTTCGTAAGATCTAAAAATATTGGAATAGTTTCGTCCCCGTGCAATATTCACTCAAAAACTAAAATCGGATGGACGAATATTATAAAATAAATATAAGAAAACAAATAAATAAATGACAATTTAAAATATGTTATTATATTGGTACAAAAAGTACATACTTGTATATATTTTTAAATAGGTAGCTATAAATAAAAGAACCTTAATTTTTAAAGATTGCACTAAATTGTAGATACACAAAGGCAAGATATAAAATTCTTGTTTAAAATTTTATTACTTACTACAGCTAGTAGGTACCGCATGAGAAATAATTGTGAAAATATTGTTTTAAATTTGGAATATTTATATTGTTTATTTAGAAATGTTAATACATTCATTGAAATTGAATGATATATAACTTTCAAATAATTTTGTCCATACGACACGCACGCCACCTAGTGTAAGTTAATTGTACTATGTCTTTCCTTCCTTCCCTTCTTATCTTCACGTAAATACAAGCAATAAGTTGACTAAGTTTAACCGCAATCTGATGTACGGTATGGCTGCGTATAAAATACGAACCAACAAATATTAATTTTTGTATATTAAATATATAAATAATAAATATGTCTAGCTGTAGGTAGTAGGTACAATTTGTTTTATTTCAGTTGACAAAAAGAATAAACCTAGAACAAGAACGTATGGTAGGTATATATTCTTACGTTTGCCTTTTATACTTTTACTAATAAACCTTTATTGAAACTTACCTGATGCTTTTTTATAGTAATTAATAGAGATTCGAAAAATCTATCGCTTGCGTGGTAATGGCCTCCCACTCGCTGTTAACTACCTCCTTCCGTCAGTTTATTAAATTTGAGCGCTTTATTTTTAAATGGATATACTGACATCGTCGGTCATCAGATTGATCTCATATTGCACTGCGAGCAGGTAAGCTAAGTCTCTTTCGGCTGGCTTGGCTGCTTTACCACTTACCATTAGATGGGTTGGTAGTCAAGTACTGATACAGAATAGTTAAAAAAAGACAAAAAGGGTGGTATTTGTAAAAGTTAGTATAACCCTCTTACACCGTGTATTTAAAACTTCACGCATTGACTAAAACCATAGCATACCATAATACACAATAGAATGGCTGTCAACTTTATTTTATACGAGGATTGGCGTCGCCAAACCTTGCTGTGTTGATAGACTGAGTAAATTTACACATTTTAGACTTTTGATTAATGTTCAAGATCATCATTCAAAAAAATCATTTAAATTTTAATATATGTTTGTAAATAGCATGCAATTTGGCATTTTCTAAATAATTTGCATGCGAAATTTGGAAACGATTATAACGTCAAAACACATCTCGTTTTGACATTATTCGTGTAATTTGACGTGTTAGTGACATTTTAGTGGCTACGCGGGCTCCGCCTACTCCCCCGTTCTATTATGTATGTATTATATTATTCTACGACTAAAACCTTACGTAATATAAATTAATGTTTGGATGTACGAGAACATACATAACAATATAAACAACACCAATCAGCAACATAACATGCAGGGAGTCGATGGATGCAGATGGCCCAGGACCCTAACTTGTGGCAATCTTTCGGGGAGGCCTATGTTTCAACCGTGGACTTACAATGAACTTTGATAATAGTTGATAATGATGAACACAAGTTAAAATAAATAAAAATATGTCGAAGTACCTACTTATAATTCAAGCTGGCCACGGCGATAAATTGAAAATATTTGTAGGTGTTATATACAAACGTACATAGTAGCGTCGTGAGTATGGAAATGTCTTATTTGTGACGCTTGCCATCAATTAAATTAATTGCATTCATATTTGTAAAGTCTACTCTCAGCTTTGGATTTTAAAAAATTACTGATATGTCTTACTGTAGAAGAATTAAATTATTATAAGATCTCCTACTATTCGAACCTTTTCTGTTCAATTTATTATTTCCAATATTGTAGAAATTTACAGTACATTGTTCCACATCAATGATAGTTGAATACTGAATATATGAATAATTAAGTTAAAAAAATTAAGTAACATGGGTAATATTAATCCAACCTTACCATATTCCATTGAAATACTTTAGTTTCCCTGGATTTTTATTTGTTTTTATATTTTTTTAAAAATCATAAATTAAACTGAAAAGACTAAATCGAAGGCCTATTGATACATAAAATTATTTTTTATAAGCCCATAAAAGTTTACTGCTAGAGATAGGCCTCTCGTGTTGTAAGGAGAATTTGTCCATGTTTGGCGGGCAGATTGGCGAACGGTTTTCAACTTTGACTGTATTTCAGCCGGTCTGGGTGTTTACAAACCTTGGCCTCTCAGTAATATACACTTAGATCAACAACATCAAGAAACCGGCGGATCGTGTTGCTCGATGTATGTACACAAAAACAAGAATAGTTTTATTGAAAAAAGTGATGTACGTTTTGCAAATACAGGCACACGCCATTAACACCAGTTACTCGACACCAAAGAGCCAGCAATTCCTTCATGGGGCAATGTATACGTTTTTATAACAAATCCTAGAAAATATGCAGGACCTATCTTGTTTAATATGGGTTAATATACTACTAAAGAGTATATGATTCAAAATGATTGATAACAACTGCTGGGAATAATGCTCTAAATGTTTAAAATGTTATATTGTAAATGAATATTTTAAAAGAACTTTGGACGTAATAGAGCCACGCTGTAGCTATATCATGGTTATAGCATGAATGGGTCGTCTCGATCGGGGAAGGACCACGCTCTCACAGAATACCAGCGTAAAATAGCAGTTTAATATTGCTGTGTTTCGTATGGTGAGTGTAGAGATCCGGTGACCCTTTTTTACTGGAAACGAGGCATTCCATCTTAGTCCTCAGGGGTGACAACGCATCTGCGTTTTGATTCTCAATCGAGGATAAATGTAGATGTCTATGGGCCATGGCATCCACTTACCATCAGGTGGACTGTCGTTTGTTACCCTCATTCTATAAAAAAATATTTAAAAAAAAGTCCCGCTGGGTTTGTTGCTGGTTCTTTCCAGGACAGAAGTTTTTTTTCCGAACCAGTGGTTAAACTTAGATAACTTTCAATAAGAGTGTTCTTTTAATATATATTGAATAAAAATTATTCTATGCTATTATTTTACGCCTGGCGTAAATAAGATGGTTATGGTAGCGAATTCTATTAAAACCGTAAGAGAGGCCGCAGACTTAGGTACAATTACATGTTGGCCGACTAAATCGCAGAGCATATCAATAGGTATAGTGACATATGCTAGCCCTTACATCTTGTCCAACTAAATCGTCCAACTAATAAATTGGACACCGATCGTATCAGAATCAAGATTCCCTTCCGATTTCGCACAATTAAAAATTGTCCAACTATCGGCCAACTGCTCGTTAGCACGGTACGCTATGAAAGCTCGCGGACTTTCCAACTTTGTTGGTTAGTCGCACGGCAAGATGCAAGACGAACCATTGTGCGCATGTGATTTCCCTACGCTCGGACTTAGACCTTCGCTGACGGATTCCACATCAGTCCCCCCCCCCCCTCCCCCGACATTTTATTTCTTAATTTATTCTTAATTGTAACACCTTACAACTAAGATAACAATAGGCGTACTTAATTATTCTCGGAATTCTCTGCCAGTCAACCCGTAGTGTAGTGAGCTATTATGGCAGGTGTAAACGCGCTTTATGATCTTTGTATTTTTTATAGGTACCAATGTACAATTCAATCTATGTTACTGTCAAATACATCATCTGATATCATTCAACCTAGTACTTCACAATTTACAAGAGCTTCCACGCGCATTAACTTCCGCTCATATTATCTCTGATCAATTTATGCAGCTAAACCATAGTCGTTCCGTCCGTTCCACATGATAAGTAAATTTAACACAGCATCTAACAGAATCTCATCAGCAGTCTATCACAGGGCCGCAGGATACAATACCATCTAATCTGCAACTTTCAAGTCCATCTCCAGAAAGTCAAACACAGCCCCCTCCACATGATCATGATGGTATTATTTCATACTGGTCAAACTTCTCAGAGTCGGAATCCGAAGTAACTGAATTATAAAAATTTTACAGATTTTTGCACTAAACTGTCTTAAATTTGATTATAGGTATAGAAAATCAATAAAAAAATAAGAAATTAGTTATATGTTTATTAACCTAGCAGATACTTAACGGAGAGTTAATTCAAGCCGTGTGTTCTCGTTTGTAACCCTATCCTTTTAAAACAATTAGAGCGTTTTTTCCCGCATTATCACGCACACGCACCGTGCTGGCAACATTGTCGAAGACATACAGTTGTAAATTGGCCAACTATCGGACGACTAAATTGCGTACTTTTATAATTAAATCGACCAACTTTTTTTAATTGGTTGCTAGCCGCAGACTTAATCAATTTAGTCCGTGACAGTGTTGCCAGCGCGGTGGGTGTGCGTGATAATGCGAGAAAAAAAATGCTCAAATTTTTTTATAGGATAGGGTTACAAACGAGCACACAGTCCACCTGATGGTAAGTGATTGTTGTGGCCCATAGATATACACATCTATCCTCCTTTGTGAATCAAAATGCAGATGCGTTGTCACCCGTGAGTACTAAGATGGAATACATCGTTTCCGGTAAAAAGGGTCTCCGGTTCTCTATACTCACCATACGAAACACAGCAGCATTAAGCTACTATTTTACGCTGGTTTTCTGTGAGAGCGTCCCTGTTCGAGCCTACCCATTCGTGCTACAACCATAATATAGCTGCAACGTACAAAAAATTGCTTTAATAATAAAAAGAAGACGAAAACAAAAGAGAACATTTTGGGTGCATTCTATATTAAGTGACAGATTAGAATAAAGGAAAAAGGTATAATCCTTGCACTCTGAACTCAGATGTTACAGATATATTTTTTTCATTCTACAGAATGAGAATTTCGTCTTTTGATGAGCTCGTATATCTAATCGGGCCAGCGATAGTCAAACGGGATACAAATTTCCGATTCGGTATCTCCGTTGAAGAGAGGCTGGAATTAACTCTCCGTTAAGTATCTGCTATAATAGCTCACCACACTACGGGTTGACTGCCAGAGAATGCCAAGAATCATTAAGTACGTCCATTGTTACTTTAGTTGTAAGGTGTTCCAATTAAGAAAAAAAAATGTAACTGGCTGATGTGGAACCCGTCGGCGAAGGTCTAAGTCCGAGCGTAGGGAAATCACACGCGCGCAACGGTTCGTCTTGCATCTTGCCGTGCGGCTAACCTACAAAGTTGGATAGTCTGCGAGCTTGCATAAGGTAACCATGCTAACGAGCAGTTGGCCGATAGTTGGACAACTTTTTAATTGTGTGTAATCGTGGACAAGATGTGTGGGCTAGCATATGTCACTATACCTGTTGATATGCTCTGCGATTTAGTCGGCCAACTTGTAATTGTAAGTCTGCGGCCTCTCTTAAGTTTGCGGCTAGCAACCAATAAAAAAGTTTGTCGATTAAATTATAAAAGTACGCAATTTAGTCGTTCGATAGTTGGCCAACTTACAATTGTATGTCTGCGGGAGCTCTAAGATTTTTTAGGATTAATATTATGAAGGATTCCCTTGCGTTGCCAGTACATCCATGTAATATTTAGGCTTATAGCTTTTACCTTTTACAATTTCTTCTAAATAAAATTTTCTGTATAAGTGAATTCACTGACTATAATTAATTGTGTGTAAAAAAAGTGTGTGTGTGTGTGTGCGTGTGCGTGTGCGTGTGCGTGTGCGTGTGCGTATGCGTGTGCGTGTGCGTGTGCGTGTGCGTGTGCGTGTGCGTGTGCGTGTGCGTGTGCGTGTGCGTGTGCGTGTGCGTGTGCGTGTGCGTGTGCGTGTGTGTATGCGTGTGCATGTGTATGTGTGTGTGTGTGTGTGTGTGTGTGTGTGTGTGTGTGTGTGTGTGTGTGTGTGTGTGTGTGTGTGTGTGTGTGTGTGTGTGTGACTGTGTGAGTGTGTATGTGTGAAACCGGCGTTCAAAAGTTATAACCATTTTAATATTTCTAAATAATGGTGTTTTTTTTTGATATAACTTTTGGTTTATTACATAACTTAATACATATTTAACCTAACTTATCGATATAATTTTTTGATAAGGGTTAATTGATATATTTGGCTATTCTTGCCAGCAATAGAATGCTTCGTATCTTAAAAATAATATAATTATAAACTGACTCATTATTATAAGAACTCAAAGAAACCCAAAGTCTAACAGCGTTACGCAAAAAACCGCTATGATAAATCCACGGAAATAAAATTGCAAATATATTCGGCAGAGGTGCAAAAAAGAATGTATGCTTAAATACAATAGAGTTAGAATTCTAATGCATGCAACCCGGGCGGTCGTTTTTCGAGCGGGCTCTCTCTGTAAAGACTGAAATCTTTATTTATTAGAATCGGTAAATTATTAAAGTCAAGTGTTTTATGTTTGGCGTATTTTGATTTGACAGGCGGCAAAAACTAAGTTGTTTATCTCGACTGCGTATTATCAATAATCCACTGGAGAATATAATTAGCCCATCTTATAAATAAAAGAATTCAATTTCGTTGTTATTAAGGAAACGTTTCCCAATCATTAATGAATCGCCGTTGTATAAATTTTCATATACATACTTATAATTCGCCTTTAAACATTTTTAATCTAATGATTAAATATAAATTTATTTTGATAAATATTTAATATTATTATTACTTAGTGAAATTACGGCGAACCAGAAAGCAGTAGCCATAGCGTTTTTCCCTGATACAAAAGCAATATGCATGTAATTTTCATTTTATTTCGATCGTTAGCATAAAGGCGACCCCGTAAGATCTAAGGATTCATGTTAGATTTTTCTATCAAAATTATTTTTGACAAGAGTTCATAGTCCAACTTATAGTAAATAGATACAGGATGGGTGTAGGCCCATCTTCCTTGTCGCCATATCAACCTTATTATTTTACTGGCTCATGTGGGTACCCTGCCGCATGGTAGAGCCAGTATTACTATACATGCATAGCCACTGCTAAAACTTGGTAGGGCGGTCGTTATGCGTACGGCTACGGTGCTTAAGGTCGGGAGTTTGCATCAAGAAATTTTCCCGAGTCCAAGTCTACACTCTGCATGTTTCTCCAAGAAGAGTTTATGTATATAAATTGCCTTAACAATGCGGTAATAGTTGATAGTGTAGTATTTGTAGTATCACTTATCTAAAAAAATCGTTTAATATGTAGAGAATGTATTCAACATTCTCCTTCTCGCATATTAGATTAGACCTTCATATATGTTATCAAGACCACAGTGAGGAAGAAGAGAATCATGCTTTAGATGTAAATTGGTAATCACAATATCAGAGATTTCGTTAACCGTTGGAATATTAGGCCAATACTTTTTAAGGGTAAGAAGAGTACCTAATAACTTAATTGAATATATAAATATGGAATATTATCTACATTACCGCTTAATGGGACCACAAGATATCGGCATTACGTAAAACAGAGTATATGATATTTGAATAATTTAGAAAGATGTAACGCAAAAGTAATAAAATATAAACACGGAAATCAAAACAAATTAAAAAATACTCCATTAAAGTTATAGTTCAAGTTTTTTACTATTAAAGGTAGATCTAAGCATCAATTAATTCTGTTGGTCAAAGCATTTAATGCGCAAAGCAATCAAACGGCGTAGTGTTATAGCCGTAATAACATTAGGATATAAATAAAAGTAGCTTATGAACAATTATTATGTTGAAAGAACGTCTAAATATCCACTTTTCTATAACCTTATACGTTTCACTATTTATATAAAATAATTCGACGCCATCTCCAAAATTCGCTATTTTGACAAGCTTAAACAGAAAAAATTGTTTACAGAAATAAAGAGCAATGGGGCTATCTGTCTCCATAATATATGTTCCTAATTAAAAATAAAAATAAACATCTCGTCCACGTTCTGCATACGAATGAAAAAGGTGCGGAAGAGTGATAGCCGCGAGCGGTGCAAAGCCGGCGGGTGTGCGCATTGTTGCGTTATCGGGACAAGTGTTTTGACGGCTGCCTATCGCGACCGACGCAGAATAGCTCACACGTGTCATCGCAACTAAATACAACAACATGGAAAAGTACTCAAAGTGTACGTGCCGACGTTGGTAATGAGTGTAAGAAATGTCTAAGATACTTCTAAATATAGTTTGTAAAGGTGTAAAATTTTTTAACAGTATAGTTCCTTTCAACGTACATGCCACACTATGGTAATCTGTTAACCTTAAGATGAGGCCTCATTAGCGTTTGGCGGAGCGTGTAGTATGGCGTCATTGGCGTCTTGACAAACACACTGCACGCACTAGGGAAGTGGGAAACACTTCCCACACCGCACGCCTCGCAGTATGCTTGTCACTCAAGTATTACCTAAGCTTTCAGCGGTTCCATATTATCACCTGTTACGACACCCACGATATAATTGGTACTGAAGTCTTTTTACGATTTTATCACATTATCATTTAGAAAATTATTCCGCAGTAATCTCTACCTTACTGCAACAATCAACATTAATAATCAATGACGACTGTAAATAAGCAATACAAAATAATAATTACTTTTTATTAAGAGGTCGCCTAATTATATACCTACCAATCGACCACTGAAAACCACTAATTTTTTAATTCGACTATAATTAATTTTTTAACGTAAATAAAATCATATATATCCAAGATTAGTTATCTGACTACCAAAAGACTAGACTTTTCTATCAAAAGGCTTCTTACGCAGTAGTACCTTATAAATTTTAAGTAAATAACATATTTAAAGTTGGTAGGCATTACTTTGTAAAAACCAAGTATAATAACATTTAACATGGGATTTTTTTTAAATTGATGTATTTCATGGATGCTACGCTATGTACTAAATTTGAGGTCTCGAGCTCATCGGAAAGCTAGTTTTATTTAATGTAGGATAAGGCTGACAAACGAGCACCTATTTTTTTTCTGATGGTATGTAGTTGCTGTGACCCATAGACATCTACATCTATCCTCGATTAGGAATCAAAATGCAGATGCGTTGTCACCCCTGAGGACTAAGATGGAACGCCTCGTTCCCAGTAAAAATGGTCTCCGGTTCTCTACACTCACCGTACGAAACATAACAGCGTTAAACAGCTATTTTATGCTGGTATTCTGTGAGAGCGTGGTATTTCCCTGGTCGAGTCGACTTATTTTTACTACTATTATAACCCCTACTACGTAAAAGTTTAAAATCAATTACTAAATTCGACCTGAACAGAGATGCATAAAAACGAGTTAATAAAATCGGGGAAAAACAAAATAATTTATATATAATACTATCTATCTGAAGTAAGAAAGACCACAAGACCTTTGTTAAGCGGTGGACGTGTAAAATAATAAATAATGATGTAAACATAACATTATTTGATACTTCATTTCTTTAAAGGCCTATTACTTTATAGAATGAAGGTGACAAACGAGCACACAGTCCACCTGATGGTAAGTGACAAGACATCTATATCTATCCGACATTGTGATTCAATGTAGATGTGTTTTAACCCTGAGGTCTCAGATGGGATGCCCGGTTACCGATAAAAAGGGACACGGCTGTCTAATTAAGCAGCTGTTTCAAGATGGTATTCTCTAAGAGTGTGGTGCCACCGCTAATAAATTTGAAGATTGGTACCCTATGTAAACTTGCTATCATAACGACTCTTGATTAGATAAAATAATTCGCTTCATAACGATTGGTTCTATCTAAGACACTAATGTTCGAATAAATAAACAGAATATATCCGCCATCATAACATCACGCTACTGATAAACTGATTCACTGTAGTACCATTTAACTTTATTACGTAATAACGTGTGGGATCTATTGCTGCACACAGACATTTTGTTACGTTCGCTATTATAAATCTGTGCCAAATTTGATGAAAGTTTCGAATTTAGAATATATTTTGATAAATATTCTAAATTCTTAAAAACCGAAAAATCGCGATTGCGTGTCCCTATCATTATATTTAAAAGATTTTGTTCGATTAATGTAGAATGCATTATGCAATGCTCTTATCGTAAACCTACTTAAGTAAATAATAAAATATACACGTCACCCTGACTTACATGGGTATATTTCGATTCCTATACTCGGAAACTTGTATAGCCATCTTAGCTCTACTCTACAAACACTTCAATAAATGTAAGAAAGTCAAATGTAGAAGTATAATTAGCTATTTACTAGCTTTTTTTTAATGATAAACATTGTTATGGTATCAAAAAATATATATTTATATTTCCTCTGTCTTTTAAGATTCGCAGGCACTATATTAAAAGCTTTTACTTAACTTGCAATGTCGACAATTAACTTATTTTATAATAAAACATTTTTTTAATTCCTTCCTTTTGCCAATATCAAGTAACATATTGTATTTATATGTATGTGCACAAGTAATTCTCGTGATAAGTTTTTATATCACATAAATTGTGTAATGCAATAAATTGATAGCTTCGATTTAATTAAAAGTTTACTTTCTTCTTTATAGAGCATTTAAATAAAAGCTTGTTTTAAAAAAATATGTTTTTACTACTATTTCTATATTGTACTCTCTGTCACTCCTGCAACTAAGCTGAATCTAACAATACTTCTTATTTTAAAATCCATCAAACGGCTTAGGACAGACCGTGCCAAATAATTAAAAATACATACATACATATATTCACTCGAAATAATTACCCTTCTAATTTTATATACTTACAAAAGATTACAAACAAAAGATCTCTAATAGTTAAAGTTATATATAAGCTGAAGGACATTCTGATGTTAAGTGGCTACTCCAAACCATGGCCACTTGCAACTAATTTTAAGCAAAGAGAGTCTTAGATGGATTGTCATCTATAAGGGTTAAGATAAATTATATGTTAACTAAATAATATATAGAAACAGGTCGGATATAGGTTTCAACTAAAAAGGACTTGAAGGCACAAACGAAACCCTACCTAGAGTCAGCAGAGCCAGTAATTCATTCAAGGGATCAGAGAAAAACTCATTAACGACCCGGAATTTGAACCCGGGATCTCATGATCAGCCGTCACACTACTACAACCTTTAGACCAACGAGGAAGTCAACCTCTTACTACGTCTCTTCGCCTCTTACTACATAGATACATCCATCGGACACAACGGAGTAAAGAAAATATCATACTCTAAATTTTAATGGCAAGATTGCATTCGATTACAGCAGATACTCTCAAACTCAGTCGATACACTAACCGCTAGTTTATGCTAATCTAAAATTCAAATCCAAATAAGTTAATAAAAGTATAATAATAAAGGGGTAATAATAAAATATAAGGTCTATATAAAACTCAGCGCATCAGTTGGCTGAAATGACAATAAGTGTACGACGATAGCACGTTATTATCGTACGCAAATTGTAGGATAAATCCATCATGATGCAAAATTTGAGAATTAATTTTAATTTACTTATACGCTGACGGCCTAAGGTTGGATTCGAACAAATACCATGTTATTCCAGAGTAACTAACCCTCGAATAATTTTACTCCTTGGTCTTACTCTCAGATAACTTCGTTTGCGTTTTTCCAACAAAAACGTAGAGTAGCTAATACTGGGTATTGTTACTCTAGAGTTAGTGAATGAATAATTAATGAACATGTAAGCCAACTAAAATCAAAATGCAATTGTTTACATAGCGCAATCCAATATTTTCAGTCCACCTATAGTTTGCCGGATTATAAAAGTGTCAACTGTCAGTGAACATTAATTTACAGCAGAACTTGCATGGGAACAGTGGAATTTTGTTCGAGCAAATTTCAAATTTGGCGCACTTATTGAACTTAAAGTGCAGGGCATAATTTTTATCAAACTCATCATTTGTAACATAAAATAGAATCGACACTGAAAACAATAGCAGTTGCTAGTCTGTAAACAAAGACGAGCGGTGTCCCCGGATTTATTTCTTTGTATCTTACGACGGTTCCCCCTTTTGCTAACATAAGGGGTATAATTCACACAAATCTTTATTTTTCTTTGTACTCGCGAAGGAGGGCGATCCTCGCGCGGTGATTATGAGTTATGACCGCGAGAGCAGTGGGCCGGAACGCGGAAGTCGACCCTCTACGCCCGCGCCATCCCGCCCAACTTCCGATTTCAATCGGCAGGCTTTAGCCGACGTTGTATTTCATAATTTATTACACAATATTGGAGAAACAGCATTCAACTACGAAACCATAAATGTCGAATTCAAAATTCGATGAAGTGCTTGAATAAAAAACTTTATAATATCCTTTATAATGTTGTCTAAATTATCGTTAAAGTGTACGAGTAACAACGGTAACATAAAGTTTCAAAGAAATTTGTGGATTTAGGTAATACGTCACATACATCCGGCGATTTATCCGGACCAATACGACTTATTGTAGCCTACTCTTTTTTAAAAGGCTGGCAACGTATCGGTAATTCCCTTAGTATTGCAGTAGTTTATGGGCGACGGCAGTCACCATCAGGTGAGCTGCATACTAGTTTGTCTCCTCTTGTGTAAAAAAAATTAGGGATTACATAAATTGTGTAAACATTTATCCCATTGTGGTTATTGAATAAAATACTTTCACAAATCCAATGCGTATGCTGGACAAGAATTTCTTACAAACTACTTGACATCTGAAAGACATGAAACATAAAAACATAGTTAAAAAAATTATAAGCACTGTTAATTGTATTATTTTTAATTAAGTAACAAGAGGATTTTTCTTTTACTTTGTCGTATTGTTATAATCTCATTGTAACCAGTTTATACGTACACTTTAATTCATAAGTAAAAAAAAATATTTCTAGTTTTTATCTTTACACACACACTTTTTTTTCTTCTTGCATCTTAAATCGTAAACTGGTTTCTATGAAAATCAGCGCTCCTTGCACGCGCGCCGACTAGTGGATAATCCATAACTAGTACGCTTTTCTCTACATTTGCTAATATTGTTTTTTTTTAACTTCCCAGTGGGAAGAGTTCCGGTTTAAGAGGACGTCCGTGTGTGCACATGTACGTACGTATGTCTCGAGAACAAAGAGTGATATTGACATGGGACCAGTTTCATTTAACACATAATTATGTAACTTAGACCTTATTCAATTTTGAGCAAAATCGGTCAAGTCATTTTTTGTGCCGAATGAAAAATTGTATAAAATATTAAAACATAAGTATGATATTTTTTTATTCTTTCCCCTAGGAAGTTAGTCGTGTGAACTTTTCGGGTCGCACCTAGACCGCTTTTTGAAATATGTAAATGCTCCAGGTAAACTACTACTAAATTTGTTTAATTATTTTCTCCTATTATTTTAGTAGGTATATCCGGTTTTACTATTTTTATTTACTATTGTGCTGTAAAAAAATATAAATAAAAACTTTTATAATATATAAACCTTTTTACGCTGGTGTTCTGTGAGAGCGTGGTCCTTCCCCGGTCGAGCCGACCCATTCATGCTACAGCCATAATATAGTAGCAGCGTGACTCTACCACGTTATTAACATTTAAGAATAAAATCCAGAATATGAAAAAATGCTACACAGTTGCAGAACTTCTTATTATATAGGGGTTTAGAGATAAGTATTATATCTATTGAATTGTGAACATAATGAACATAATACGAGCAGCTATTTTGAAACTGTCAGTTGCAATCAATGATTATTATTAATACTATTTATATAGCTGACGTATTTCCTATGTATTCACGTCTGAATCCTATTATGTAGTGTAATATTGTCACTCACAGTCTCATTTTATCTATACAACATTTTAAAAAAATTAGGTGTCTGTCTGCAACATTAAAATAAATGGCTTCTATCAAGCGGGGGATTATTTGCGTGCTATTTAGACATAAATAACGATTTAAATTTTTTTTATATGTCAGTCTGTTTGTCTTATATTTGAAATGAATTAATATAATCAAATCGATTGTGATAAAAGGACAATAGCATAAAAATTGTTGATGGAATTATTCTACTTAATATATCACCTTCACAGATATCAATAAAATGTTATGTTTTATCTAATCAAGTTTATGGCCTATCGAAGTCTGGAAAAATGTCATCATACATAATTTAGAACTACCTACATTGACTAGTTGTTGTGGTAAATTGTTGATGGAATTATTAAGCGTCTACTTATGTCACCATTACAGATATCAATAAAATAATTTACTTTGTATTATCTAATCAAGTTTATGGCCTATCGAAGTCTGGAAAAAAATCATCATACATAATTTAAAACTACATTGACTAGTTGTTGTAGTTATTGCGATTCGCCAATTAAGGCAGGCAAAGGTCTTATACCATACAGCCCTGTCTGATGTGTATTTTATTCACAAAACTCTTTTCAATATACTAATGCGTTATTTTAGGAATCGTTCTATGCTAGTAATTACTGTTATATTTACTCCCATATATACTCTATAAGCTTAATTGGAAATTATATTGACTGATTGTTGTTGTTGTAACTAGGGCTAACAATCTTGCGCTCACCAGATGTCGTTAGTTTAAACTGAGGTGAATTTTTAGTTACACAATGTCATTTAATTCTAGTTAGTTTCTTACCTATCACTTTCTAGACTGAGGTGAATTTTTAGTTACACAATATCTTTTAATTCTAGTTAGTTTCATATAAAAGTCTATCACTTTGTAGAATATTACTTTAATACACAAAACAATGCCTAAGATAATATATTCTCTTTACTTCTTTGCACATTTTTTTGTTATTTAGTTTAATTATTTTTAATCTAATTAGTATTTAATAAATTTAATAGCACATAAAGAAACATTAACCTTGACACTTTTCAAACAAATTAACTTTCTGCTGATGAAATCTGTCAAATATTACACCTCATTTTTAATGCAGGCAAAGTTGTTATACTTTTTATTTTTTATTCCTGACTTCCTGCAATAGTATGACTGAAGAAAATTTGATCAGGATTTTTCATTTGCAGACGCAAGAAAAAAATGTCGACAAAAATTTGTTTGGAAGTTCGCGATTGTTCTTTACGAACAAATATAGGTGGAATTAAGGCAATAATTTATTTTAAAAACCATCTTTACATAATATTGATTGAAAGTTCTGAAGCAAGACATAGACATAGAGTGACATAGACTGCCACAAGCAAGGTGCAAGGTGCAAGCAGTATGGTATAGCAGGTAGTATAAATGACACAAAGCACGGTCCTGAGCCACCTACATCTATCGACTGCGTGCATGTCTTACCGGGTTGTCACTCCATATAGTGGTTATATTATAGCGGTATATACACATTATATAATTAATTGTCGTTACCTATTTAATTTCTATTACGTATATATATATATATATATATATATATATATATATATATATATATATGTATATATATATATATCAATCAAGTTCAGATATATAGATAATGATATACCGTTATTGCAGTTTTTGAAAATACTCGTAAATACTTATATTTGAAATTATTCCAAATTTAATGTGATTTATGGGCAACAAGCAACAACGTTTTTGCCTACCGATCGATCCTTACGAATCAGTTAAAATAATGCATTACCACCCATTTTGAATTTCAAAGATAAAAAGAAAGAATGTTTGAGATTTTTTTTAATTAATTTTCTTCACCAGGTCCCTTATATATTCTGAAACTTCTCTGCAAATTTGGCCGGTTATTGCAAAATAACCCTGTAGGTAGGTATGTATATTATACAGTTATATATGTATTTAGATAATTAATAGTCAAACAGCATTGTGTAAAATCGGTGAGGTTTTACTTTTATCCCAATCATCATAACATTCCGGATCGTTTTGTTATTTTTAAACCAGATATTTTATTTAAACATTCCCAAATAAAATTTATATTTATTAAGCTCTTGAAACTAGTTGAATTATATTAAAAGATAATCAATGCATTATTCAGTTGGCCCGTTAGTAAAGAAGACTTAATTCAGCATTAAATCTTGTTATGTGTTATTGTTCTTTAAAACAACGAATGAAAATAAAATAAATAAAACGCGATAAAATCCGTAAAAATAGTTTTAATCAATGTCTAGTGTTCGCGTAAATATAAGAAATCATAACGAAATGACTGTCAGATTCATTCAGATTAGATAACCGCAATGGTGACGTAATAGTGTCAAAAGTATCACTCTTCATTAGATTATACACATATACTAAATACATACATATCATCATCATCAGCTTGTAAAATTCCACTTCCGTACCCTGGACATAGGCTTGGCCCTTTATCCCGCTCGGATTTGCTTTATCCCGCTCGGATTTGCTTTAATCTTCGCGCTAAACAGACGGATTGACGAACGCCTCCTGAAGTTCCACACCTCTAAATAACAACGGTGTATAATTACAGATGATTATCTTAATAGTGCTTTAAACTATTTCATATTTACCCAGTAAAACTTACAAAACAAACCGCATTGAAAGAAGCCCTAAAACCATATAGATTACTAAGTGTTCATAAGTGCATGTAGACATCGATCACGGGTGGTTGGTCGCGTGCTGGCGATCTAGTCGGCGGCTGCGAGACACAATATTCATAAATAACTTCAATAACAATGCGGCGAGCACTCCGCCACGTGGCCAGCGCGTGCACCGCCATCGCAACGCCTCATCTAATTATTTGCACATAATGTTAAAAAATCTCGGCTGCAAGACTAGGATTTCTTTGCCTCTCTCTGTTTAATATAGTGTCATTAATGTTATAAGTTATAAAAATATTTCAATGTATTATACCACAATGCAGTTAAATGGTTTTAATTAAATTTTATTAATCGTGCCACTTTCCTGCTACCCAGATAACTATATAATTATTTATTTATGTTTATTATGTTGTTGTTGTTAATAAATAAAAAAAACGTTTTTTTATAAAGTATGATCTTTAAACTATCAAAACATTGTAATTGTGTAACGAGGCCCAAAATAAGTTAAGACAGAGAAACAATAAAATTAGGAATATGATAAAAATTTTATATTTTTATTTTTCAGTTACTATACTATACACAACTTATTAGTTTCAATCTTAATACTTCAAATAACTTATTAGTTTTTCTTAAAAACTTACGTTACCGACGAAACGCTTTAAAGCTATACTATTAGTAGTTGGGATGCAGTCTGCCGTAGAACAAAATGAATGCAAACCATCGACACATCATATAAACAAGTATTCAGACAACGAATCCACAGAACCACGTTTAAAAAAAAGCTTGTTTTAAAACGATACAATAATAATATGTCGTTCATACAAATATCTTGTTCCATGAGAGAATTTTACCCGTGGCTCGCAGCACCGCTGTCAAACGCTTATCCGTGCCGTCAGGTTGCTTGTATGTGCTAGCTATAGCACCAACTTACCATTTGTGAAATGTGTGCTCGATTGTCAGCCTAACTTATATAAAAAAATTGTAGTTATCATACGCCGGAATATGGCACTATGTTTGTAAGATTAATTGTAGTGTTAAAATATTGGAAGAAACATATATACTAAAAAATCTCAATGTCAATCTGAGCGAAAGTGCTTGTGGTGATAACACAGAAATAGTAATAATATCTTATTCTTAGGATTTCTGTGGGTGATAAGTGATCACCTTCCATTGCTACTACTACTGCGCCTATAGTTTATGCGCAAACAGAGAGTCACTAGATCCGGATACAGACGCAGACCAAGAGTACTAATTATGCTCCTACCAACCTTCTCCTTCTCTGTAGAGTGAGGTTGCCTTTACACCTGGTACCATAGTTTGTTGATATAAGACTTCTCTGTTTCTTGCTAGTTCTTCCCAGGACAGAGGTTTTTTCCGAACTTCAATAAATATTCCCATAATCTGTATTGAATAAAAATTATTCTATTCTATTCTTATTCTCCCTATTCAGCTCTGCACTCCCCCCCCCCCTCCCAAATGAAATCCTGCATCCGCCTATAACTAAATTGTCCTCATCTGTTTGGTTTTTTTGTAGGAGAAAGGGCAAACGGGCATGCGGCTCACCTGATGGTAAGTGATTACCGTCGCCACACCAGGACATTGCAACACCAGGGGCATTGTAGATGTGTTGCCGGCCTTTTAAAAAGGAGTAGGCTCTTTTCTTGAAGGTCCCTAAGTCGTATCGTTTAAAATGTAACATTTATGCAATACGATCGAAGTAACAATAAAAAAATCTATAATGTTATTTAAAGAAAGGGAAGTAAAGGTAGAGTAACATTACCTGCTACACTACCTTTATTGCCCTATTATTAAATTCGTAGATATTGTTTTACGTACTTTTAACATAATAAATGCCGAATACATAACTTCTCCCTTTATCAAGTTCGGTTGAAATATGAAATTGTTGTTAATTGTTAAGACCCAATTAATAGTCCACAACCACAAGGTTTTGCGTGGTAAAGCTACGCTGCAACTATATTATGGTTCTAGCACGAATGGATCGGCTCGGTCGGGGTATGACCACGCTCTCACGGAATACCAGCGTAAAATAGCAGCTTAATGCTGCTGTGTTTCATATAGTGAGTGTAGACAACCGGAGAGCCGGAGACCCTTTTTACTGGAAATAAAGCATTCCATCTCAGTCCTCAAGGGTGACAACGCATCTGAATTTTGATTCTTAATTTAGATGTTTATGTACCACAGCATCCACTTACCATCAGGTGGACTGTGCGCTCGTTTGTCACCCTTATTCTATAAAAAAGACAATTTTATGTTGGTTTTACTTATTAACTTTTTTATTATTTTCACACTGGTTGGTTGTAAAATAAAGTTGGTATATGATAAAGATGGTAAATCCTTGAAAGTGTGCTTGCTATTGCGATAGATTTCTAAAAGGAAGTGGTGAGGAGATGATTCGAGCCGTGCTTCCGCCTTTGACGCCGACACAGAGGGAAGGAAATTCGGTAGAAATGCTCCTGACACTGTTCCCCTACAAAACGTCTGCATTTCAACACTATATAATAAAACACTCTATACGTTTGGAACAATTATAATGACAATAGCTTTTAAAAGCTTTTAAATTAATCTTCCGAATAACTTTTTAATAACCTTTATCTACATCCACAAATAAATAAAATTGAACTGTCTATTTGTAATGTCAAAACATCTTTTTACATAATGCGTATGAAAGTGTACTTATAACAACAACAGAATTTTTAAAGTTTTTGTCTGTTTGTTCCGGCTAATCTCGGAAATGGGTGAGCCGATTTAGGCGGGACTTTCACTAGTAGGTAGCTGATGTTATAAGGAGTACTTTTTTAGAAAAAGTAGAAAACTAAAAGGTACGAAATCTAATCATAATTGTGTATACTATAAATATACATTATATTAATAGTGTTGATTGTCCAGCAATAGTTCAATTATTTAACTTTAAAGTGCCATCAAGACTGCCTAGGAAACCGCAAGCCTTTTTCAATGTATCTCTTTATAGATCTAACTTGGGAAAGTATTCCCCTCTAACCACACTGGCTCGCACTTATAACGTACTGTCCTCGAAGTTTTCAGGCCTCGATATTACTTGCGATAGTTTATCTGCCTTCAAATCAAAATTAATCAATTTCTTTAAAAATAACGAATCAATTAATTAATAAGTATAATATCGGAATTGTTTTTGTTTTCTATAATGTGATTAATGTAATTTAATATTATAATGAATTTATCTATAATATTGTTAAATAATTCTATTTTTTTAATAATTTATTTATTCAATGATGTAATTCACTTTTTTCTTCTTATAATCCCTTCATTTACTAAATAATCATTGCATGTTGTGATTACCTATAAAAATAAATACAATTGTAATGTGCTTAATTTGTTATGAAAATGATCTTTGTATTACTGTTGTAATTTCTGTTGGTAATCTTAATAAATAAATTAATAATAAATTACATGCGGACTAAGTCGCGGAGAATAGTGCGTCTGTTAGTGATCGTGTGAACTACTGTACGGTTTGACTGAGGTCATATTCATACAATATCATTTTATCGACACGATTGTTCACAACCATGTTAGGATCTAATAACAAATTCTATATTTATGGACGAAAACGGCTCATGTTTACAGTAAATGTTGGTGTGCCTGTGTGTGCAAGTGCCAAAAAAGAAAAATTACAAAGTTCCTATAGGTTGCTCTAAAACCTAAACTATTGACGGAAAGCAATAGTTTTTACGTTATATCAACACGCAGAGATAAATAGTAGGTTAAAAGTTATAGATAAATATATGTAAATGTCCTCCAGACCGAATTTCGGTCATAGCGGCCTATCTCAACGGAGACTAGACTAGCTACTAGTGGCGCAAACACAGGTGCGCACTCTATTACCTCATTCTCATAACCAATAGTAAGGCAAATCGATATGACCGGAGAAAAATTAGGCTCAGTACAACGGCTTTACGTACTTTCGAGGCACGAAGGTGAAACATCGCCAACATTCAGACTCGGACTGCTACTGAGAATTTCTTGTCAGAAAAACCCAATAACTGATTTTGATATGACTCAGGTTTCGAATCTGGGACCTCACGGTCATGTGTCGCATTTACGACCACTAGGCAGTAGAAGATACGCAAACGATAATTTATAAGAAAGTAAAAATACTTCATATACTAGTCGCATGTTCTTTAGTTTTATGACTCCATTACATATTATATAACTGAATAAATAAATTTACGAGTATAGAATTTATTTACACACATATTATGTCATTTTGTTTTCCTTCTTGTTTGTCAACAATAAAACAGACACCTCCCCCTTAGCAAAAAGGTTTGCCATACCATACATTGCAGTACGAGACGTCTCTTACACTAGCATCTTGCAACTTTAACGTCGCTCACGTCGCTAGTTTAGATATTTCATTATCACCAACCTAAGCATTGGCACCTCTGAAGACTAACATGGAATGCCTCGTTAACAGTAAAATAGACCTCCACTCTCCGTCACGATAGTAATACAGCAGCATTATGCTTTTCTTTTGTGACAAACGAGCACACAGTCCACCTGATGGTAAGTAGATGCTGCGGCCCATTGACATCTACATTTAACCTCGATTAAAAATCAAAATGCAGATGCGTTGTCACCCTTGAGCACTAAGAGGGAATGCCTCGATTCCAGTAAATTCGGATCTCTATACTCACCATACGAAACACAGCAGCATTTGCGCTGGTATTCTGTGAGAGCGTGGTCCCTCCCCTGTCGAGCCGACCCATTCGTGCTACAACCATAAGAGCTGCAGCGTGGCTCTACCACGTGTAAAAATGCCGCTAAATAACGCTGGCTGGATTCCATTCCGCCTCCATTTTTAATAATAACATCCATTTTTTAAGTTTAAATAATAATATATATTTGGTGGTAGGACGGACTCATGACCTGCCGAGCAGTCCACCTGAGTAGCACTGACTGACTAGAATATCGCGTGACTAATAGATGGCGCCGTAGTAAGTTTTCTATTTTCACTGTTTTACAGTAATGTTTGCAATTATAACAGACAATAAAATAAAAAGGTAACTGTAACGTAAAATAATAATAAAGATATATTGGAAAATATAAAATTAAAAATAACAATTACATATGACTTAGTTAATATCGTATTTGATCAAAGGTCACATAAAATGTACTTTAATCGTAGACATAGAATAATTAGTAAATGTTCCCGTGTTAACCAGTTGAACCTGTATATAGATAATGATCACACAAAGTAGAAAATATAAAGCGGAACGGAAAATAATATAATGATTCTTGTACTAACTTTTTTGCAAAAAAAGTACGTTACTTCATAATAGATTTATGCTTTTAACTTATAATAATTGATATGTAGTTATTTTACTTAGTTAATAGTCTTTCAAATTAATGGAGCTGAGAAAAAAGTTATTTTATTTGTACATTTTAATAATAAATTGTTGACAAATGTAATTGAAGAAATTGGCAAAATATTTTAAAACAAAAAGATCGACGAGGATGGGATTCGAACCCACGCGTGCAGAGCACATTGGATTAGCAGTCCAACGCCTTAACCACTCGGCCACCTCGTCACGTTGTGGTGTTTTGAAATTACGTAACATGTTCATTTATATATATGTATAAATTTCATACTTATAAAACTTAACAATTGCTTAATAAATATATAAACGAAAACATCCATATTATTTCATTAAAAACTGTCAAAATAATTATTAAATAGAATATAAATTATTTTAAATAAAAACGATTCTTTTAATTGTATTCTTATTTATTCCAACAATTTTTATATATACATATAATTCTTCTGTCTATGTGTATGCACTCAACTCCTAAATGGTTGAACCGATTTTGAAGAAAGTTTGTGTCTGTGTGTGTGTGTGTGTGTGTGATTAAGTTGATTCGAGAATTATTTAGATTCACAGTTGGACCCGGTAGATGGCGCTGTTGTCGAGATACAGAAATCACCCGTGCGAAGCCGAAGCGGATCGCAGTGCATAAATACCTTTTTATGTTATTTTTATATATTTCATTTTTATGATCAAGAATAATATATTTTCCCTATATGACAGATCACTAGCCCCCACTCACAGACCGATCTATGATAAAGGATTGAAATACAAAAAATATAACCATTTGTAAAGTCCACAGTTTTAATATTATGGATATTACTTTAATCATTCGTGAAAGGTTATAAACACAGGAGCATGTGGAAACTGAACAAAACTCGGGCAGCCATCAGAACACTGTCATATAGACGATATACAAAATACGGCGACGCACCGGCAGTGCGTACGCACCACACACGAAACATTTCGAGGTGATTAGCTCCCCACATCAAAAACTATTACTTAGATCCACTAGCTTGTAAATTCTACATGTCTAATACCGAAGTTTTATGAGGAAATCTAGGTATAACTGTCTGACTAGAGAAGGTCTGTAGGAGAATTTGGCATCTAGATAGATCGTTATTTGCATACAAAGAAAGTCTCAAAAAACTACAAATTATCGATATCAGGTGTTGACAAAGTTAATAATGTCGTTATTTTCACCCATATTAGACCTACTTGGTCGACATTTTTTTTTAAATATATATAATGTGGGAGACAAACGAGTACACAGTCCAGCTTAAGGTAAGTGGATACTGTGGTCCATAGACATCTACATTTATCCTCGATTAATATAATTAATATACAGATGCGTTGTAACCCCTGAGGGCTACGATGGAAGCCTCGTTTCCAGTAACAAGACTCACCGATTCTCTACACTCACCATACACAGCACAGCAGCATTAAGCTGCTATTTTACGCTGGTAATCTGTGAGAGCGTGGTATTTCCCCGGTCGAGCTGACGCATTCGTGCAACAGTCATTATATAGCTGCAGCGTGACTCTACCACGTAAAATGGTCAATTTGATGAAGAGTATCTACCGTAACCTTTGAACATCAGATTCAACTGTAAAAAAAGAAGGTCGCAGATACGTTTTCACCACCGTGGGCTGCGACAATAAAATGCTTCAGCCTGTAAGTAGACGAGGTTTCTTATATATGATGTAAAAAGTTGCAATCATCAACACATCAGCCAAAGTGATTGCAGAAAATTTATCCTAGTATGAGAGAAACTCAAGTCCAGTAATGAACAGCGAACAGGCTGACGATTATTATAATGCCATATTGCATATCTAATTACACAGCTAAATGCTTTATTGAATATGAGACTAAAGGAATTAGAACATGTAGAGACAAACTACAATAGATATAAGACAAAACATCTGAATATATAGTTATATCTATATCTTTATACTAAATATTTATATTCGTATCTCGCCCTTAACTTTTCACTCCTACATCTATCCTCGTTTGAGAATCAAAATGCAGATGAGTAGTCATCTCTGAGGACTAAGACGTACAGAATGTAAGCAGTTATCTACAGTCACCATATGAAACACAGTAGCTTCAAGCTACTATTTCACGCTGATATTCTGTGAGAGCGTGGTCTTATGGTAGAGCTGGAGTGTGGCTCTATCACGTTAAAAAACTAATGAAATACAAAACTTACAACTAAGAAACATTTCATTAAATATGTAAACCATACTCAATTTGTTTTAAGTTTATATGAAAGTTAATGCTGACCGTTTAAACAATAAAATTGGACTACATGGGATAATACGAGATATTTTTTACGTGGTAGAGCCACTCTACAGCTATATTATACCCAGTTGTACCACGAATGGTTGGCTCCATCGGAGCAGACCACGATCTTACAGAATACCAGCGTCATCCTGCTGTGTTTCGTATGGTGAGAGTAGAGAACCGGTGACCCTTCTTAATGGATTCGAGGCGTTCCATCTTAGTCTTCAGGGGTGACAACGCATTTGAATTTTGATCCTTAGTTGAAGTTAAATGTGGATGTCTATGGGCCACAACCTTCATTTACCATCAGGTAGTTCTATTGTTCTACATTCTACCAAGCAGCATAATGATTGTCAAAGTCATGTCATTGCGCATAACCATCTAGTGAATCTATAAAATGAAAATGGTTTGGAAAATCCAAAAGTGCTCACATGTCCGTTTTTATTTTTTTTTCATCAAAATTTCGATTAATTTTGGCAATAGGGATCATCCTAAGGATAAATGGAAACTTATTCAGAAAAATTTATTTCATTTCGTTGCGTATGTTTTTCTGAAACGTCAAGACAAGCAAGTGCACAGACTCCTTGACAGCCGTACTAATATTTCTTTAATTACATTTTTTGTTAATATAACTAAACAAAAGAATAAAATAATATGACTAGGCCTTTATAATTTAATATATCTACTTTCCAAAACATCCATTTTTTATTAATTTAGTGTCTAAATTAGAACATACTAACAATTTTATATTACAAAATCGTCACATAGTAAAGGCGAGAGTAGAGCACTCCCACACGTTCGCGCGTTATAAGGCGTACGATATCAACTCGAACATTGAAATAAATTCCAAAATCAGTATTAAAGTCAAGAGTCCAGACCTTATGTTTTTCTCATGATTAAGTGTGTAGTATGTGTATTTGCACAAATAGCTACTGGTTTATTTTAAGAGCCCCAGGATCAGTGACAGGGCTGTCAATATGTATCTAATGTATAAAAATTAATGTTGGTTCATTCATATTTTATGCGCCGCCATACAGATTGCGGTATATACACATCAGATTGCGGTAAAATTTTGTCAATTTATTGCCTGTACTTGCGCGAAGGCATAGTACAATTAACTTAAACTAGGTGGCGTGCCGTGTAGTGGCGATTGAGAATATCCACTACCCCATATCTTCTCGTGGGTGTCGTAAGAGGCGACAGAGGGAGACAGGCAGGAGATGGGCAGCAACATCTTCCTGATAACAACTGTGTTATAATAAAAAACTGCGGTTGCCAACCCACTCGCCAAGCGTGGCAACTATGGCAAATATTGAATAACGACGAATAACCATGAATAACGACGCAAAAAAACGGCCCCCAGTCCCCGGCGGCCCCGCTATTCCTGGCTACGGTGGCGACCATGGTAACGGCGGGGCAGGGGGTGCTAAGAATCTCCGGTGGAGGTTCGATTGCCACCTACGACGACTCGACCTGGCAACATATAACGCACGCACCCTGAGGACTGACGAGAAGATACTGGACCTGGTAGAAGAGGTAGACAAGTTGCGCTGGCATATTATTGGATTATCCGAGGTCCGAAGAGAGGGGGAGGATACGGCAATCCTCGAGTCCGGCAACTTGTTCTACCACCGGGAGGGCGACCATCTGTCCCAAGGAGGTGTCGGATTTATCGTCCACAAGTCTCTCGTCAACAACGTTGTAAAGATTGGGAGTGTGTCGACGAGGGTCGCGTACCTGATACTCAGAATCACCAAACGGTATTCGCTGAAGATCATACAGGTTTACGCACCAACCTCGGCACATCCCGATGAGGAGGTGGAGGAAATGTATGAGGATATTTCCAGAGACATGCGTTCCTCCAAAACCCACTACACGGTGTTGATGGGAGACTTCAACGCAAAACTAGGCACAAGAGAAAACGGTGAGCTGAAGTTAGGGAAATTTGGAGTAGGACAACGGAACCGAAAGGCCAGCAGCTGGTCGACTTTATGAAGAAAGAGGGACTCTTTATGATGAACTCTTTCTTCCAGAAGCGGCCCCACTGGAAGTGGACCTGGTCGAGCCCCGACGTTTCGACAAAAAATGAGATTGACTTCATTATGACGACCAGACGCCAACTGTTCAGTGATGTCTCAGTGATCGCAAGGGTGAAAACTGGCAGCGATCACCGAATGGTTAGAGGCACACTGAACCTAAACGTTAAGTTGGAGAGGTCTCGTCTAATGAAGTCAACGCTCCGTCCCCCTCGTGCTCTAATCCAGAATCCCGAAACCTTTCAGCTCGAGTTACAAAACCGCTTTCAGTGCCTAGAGGATTGCAATGCAGTGGACGATATGAATGACAAGCTCGTGGAAACTGTCCATGCGGTCGGAGCTAAGTTCTGCAAGACCGGCCGCAGAAGAACACAAAAACTCTCCGATCACACTCTTAATCTCATGGCTGTTAGACGGGAGATGAGGCTGCTATCGTCAACAGATTTGACAGCATACAGGCAACTGAACAGACAGATCTCCAAATGCATGCGGCGAGACTTACGCAACTTTAATACTGCTCGTATTAAAGAAGCGATCGAGCGGAACCAGGGCTCCAAAGTCTTTGCCAGAGATATGTCTACCAGAAAGAGCCAACTGTCAAGGCTGAATACTGAATGTGGCAACATCGTTTCCGGGACACCTGAGATTCTGAGTGAGATTGAGAGGTTCTATGGCAGCTGTACACATCATCGTTGGAGCCACACGCAAGTGTGTGTAACGATCCAAGAGCAAGTCTTATCCGACACTATTCCGATGATATCCCGGACGTCAGTCTGAGCGAGATTAGAATGGCTCTCCACCACCTTAAAAACGGCAAGGCCCGGGCGAGGATGGAATTACAGCGGAGCTTCTGAAAGCGGGTGGAACACCGGTACTTGAAGTCCTTCAGAAGCTCTTCAATTCCTTCCTCCATGGTGGCACTACTCCGGAGGCGTGGAGCAGAAGCGCGGTGGTCTTGTTCTTTAAGAAAGGCGACAACGCTCTCTTGAAGAACTACAGACCGATTTCCCTTCTGAGCCGCGTCTACGTGCTGTTTTCGAGAGTCATTACGAATCGTCTCGCACGCAGACTCGACGACTTCCAGCCTTCCGAACAAGCCGGTTTCCGAAAAGGCTTCAGTACCATAGACCACATACATACCCTTCGGCAAATTGTACAGAAGTCCGAAGAGTACAATCTGCCACTTAGCCTGGCGTATGTGGACTATAAGAAAGCCTTTGATTCCGTCGAAATTTGGGCGGTGCTACAGTCTCTTCAGCGGTGCCTAGTTGACTGTCGGTATATTGAAGTGCTGAAGTGTTTGTACAGTAGAGCTACGATGGCTATCCGAGTTCAGAAGCAGAGTACGAAACCTATCCAACTGCAGAGAGGTGTAAGACCGGGTGATGTTATATCCCCGAAACTCTTCACCGCTGCGTTGGAAGACGTTTTCAAGCTACTGGACTGGAAAGGATACGGTATTAACATCAATGGCGAGTACATCACTCACCTTCGATTTGCCGACGATATAGTATTTATGGCAGAATCGCTGGAGGACCTTAGCATTATGCTCAATGATCTCAATGGTGTCTCCCAACGGATGAGTCTTAAGATGAACATGGACAAAACAAAGATCATGTTTAATGTCCATGTCACACCTATGCCGGTAGTTGATGGGAGCACTATGCTCGAAGTTGTTGACGAGTACGTTTACCTGGGACAAATAGTCCGACTAGGTAAGTCCAACTTCGACTGAGAGGTCAATCGACGGATTCAACTCGGCTGGGCAGCGTTCGGGAAATTACGACACATCTTCTCGTCAGGTATACCTCAATCTCTGAAAACTAAAGTGTATAACCAGTCCGTGTTGCCAGTGATGACTAACGGATCTGAGACGTGGTCCTTCACCGCTGGCCGTATGAGGACGCTCAAGGTCGCTCAGCAAGCTATGGAGAGGGCTATGCTCGGAGTTTAACTGCGTGATAGACTCAGAAATGAGTAAAAATAAAATATAAAATATCCGCAGTAAAACCAGAGTGACCGACATAGCCCAACGGATTAGTAAGCTAAAGTGGCAATGGGCCGGCCATATAGCTCGAAGAACCGATAACCGATGGGGAAGAAAGGTTCTCGAGTGGCAGCCTCGTACCGGTAGGCGTAGTGTAGGGCGACCCCCCACTAGATGGAGTGACGACCTGGTAAGACATGCAGGAAGTCGATGGATGCAGGTGGCTCAGGACCGTGCTTTGTGGCATTACTTGGGGGAGGCCTATGTTCAGCAGTGGACTTGTGAAGGGCTGTAATGATGATGAATGATGATGATGATGAGGTGGCGTGCGTGTCGTACGGACAAACTTATTTGAAAGTTATATATATCATTCAATTTCAATGACTGTATTATCATTACTAATTAAACAATATAATTGTTCCAAATTTAAAAAGATATTTCCCACAATTATTTCTTCTGCGGCAGCAACGCGCCGGGTATCAGCTAGTTATATAAATTAAGCTATACTAGGTACTCCTTGTCAGCAGTATAAAAAATACTAGACGTCTGGTGTTACAACCGTCAATCCACCTAGCAAGCGTGACGATTAAAACAAATCTTGCCTACAATAGGAGAGACCTACATTCACGTGTGGGTTTTTATGGACTAATGAATGAGGAGTACTTCTTTTCTGCCTAGATGTCCTTTTGGGTGTATACCCTCATCAAGTGACCTACTTCTGCTGCCAAGCAGTAGTGCATTATCCATCCTGTGTTTTTATAGTATAGATGAAAAACGAGCACACAGTCCATCTGATAGTAAGTGGATTTTGTGGCCCAGACATCTACATTTATCTTCGATTAAGAATCAAAATGCAGATATGCGTTGTCACCTTTCGAGGATTAAGATGGAATGCCTCGTTTCTTACTGCAACACGTTCCAGATTAAAAGGTATATATTTATACCCTTTCTTTTTTTAATGTTTAATAATTAATAAAATTTATTTATTTATTCGAACTTGCAGTAACCACATACCATCAGGTAAAATGTTGGAGTGATCTTTTTAGTGCAAGCCGTCTTTGACAATGTGTATGCTATAGGGCGCTCTAAAATTTGGGAGCCTTTGAAAATATTTAATTAAAACGTCTGAATGCGCTTTTACTTTGGGGTCTAATAGTTATTAAGGTTATTTTTAATCACACTATACTAGAATAAATTTGTTTAATCGTCTAAAATATATAAAGCCGTACGTCTAATTATTTCGAGGCTTGACGCTGGGAGCTCAGCTCCTAGTGACAGGCAGTTATAAAAATGATATATTTGTTTTTTGTGGCTCCTAAAACATTTTGTTTACCTTCGTACATGTAAAAATGTAAGAAGTGTTTTAAAATTTAAAGGTAACAAATAACTATTTATTACTGAAGTACAGAACCAGAGCTATCCGAGTACAGTACCAGAGCTCGAAACCTATCCAACTGCAGAGAGGTGTAAGACAGGGTGACGTTATATCCCCGAAACTCTTCACCGCTGCTTTGGAAGACGTTTTCAAGCTACTGGACTGGAAAGGATACGGTATTAACATCAATGGCGAGTACATCACTCACCTTCGATTTGCCGACGATATAGTCCTTATGGCAGAATCGCTGGAGGACTTAAGCACTATGCTCAATGACCTCAATAGTGCCTCCCAACGGATAGGTCTTAAGATGAACATGGACAAAACAAAGATTATGTTTAATGTCCATGTCACACCTATGCCGGTAGTTGATGGGAGCACTATGCTCGAAGTTGTTGACGAGTACGTTTACCTGGGACAAATATTCCGACTAGGTAAGTCCAACTTCGACCGAGAGGTCAATCGACGGATTCAACTCGGCTGGGCAGCGTTCGGGAAATTACGACATATCTTCTCGTCAGGTATACCTCAATCTCTGAAAACTAAAGTGTACAACCAGTGCGTGTTGCCAGTGATGACTTACGGATCAGAGACGTGGTCCTTCACTGCTGGCCGTATGAGGACGCTCAAGGTCGCTCAGCGAGCTATGGAGAGGGCTATGCTCGGAGTTTCTCTGCGTGATAGACTCAGAAATGAGGATATCCGCAGTAAAACCAGATTGACCGACATAGCCCAACGGATTAGTAAGCTGAAGTGGCAATGGGCCGGCCATATAGCTCGAAGAACCGATAACCGATGGGGAAGAAAGGTTCTCGAGTGGCAGCCTCGTACCGGTAGGCGTAGTGTAGGGCGACCCCCCACTAGATGGAGTGACGACCTGGTAAGATATGCAGGAAGTCGATGGATGCAGGTGGCTCAGGACCGTGCTTTGTGGCATTACTTGGGGGAGGCCTATGTTCAGCAGTGGACTTGTGAAGGGCTGTGATGATGATGATGATGATGACTGAAGTACAATATGCCATATTTTCCAGTCATAATATATTAACCCTTTCGCTGTCCCGCGAACTACATGTATATTACGTGAGGGTAATATGGTCATCCGGTTAAAATGGTCACTTTCTTAAAACTCAAAAACTTCATCGCATGTAGCATCGGTCAGTCAAATAATAAAGGGTGAAAAGGGCGATCCTTTATCGACGCCATTTTGACAGTTGATAATATAGTAAATATTTTATTCGATTTTAGTATTGTAGTAGTTAGTAAGTTAAAAAGAAAGTTTTTGCAAAAAAATAAAACACAACATTGCTTGTTAAAAAAAATGGTTGGATTTAATTTAAAACTTATGATCTTAACTTTTACTATACATTACCTATATTCAGTTATTGAAAGTTTTGGAGATGTTACCATGCCGGTCGACAAAACACTCTTCAAGGCGCCAGTGATGCGCCTCGCTGTGTCCCCAATATGACAAATAACATCAGAAATTAAACTACACGAACACTAACATAAAATAAAAATGTCAAAAATTTAAATTAAGGATTAAAATATTTAAATTTAGTGCGGGCGCATCCCTCGCTCTGGCACCGTGCGCTGCATCGTCCGGCAGCGCCGGCCAGACCTTCGCTCCCGAGCTGGGGTCATTTTACTATGGAAGAGGATTCACTTTTTAGGAAGTTTATTAGACTTTTTATATTTAATTAGAAATTTTACATTATTTATCGCAAAATATCCAATATATACAAAAACGTGCAGAAGAAAATTAGCAGACTTTGTATTTAGCTCGCCTTTCTCATATAACTATATAACAATACCTATCTACATAAAAATATACAGTAATTATATTATAGTTTAAACGGATTAGCAAGCTGAAGTGGCAATGGGCCGACCATATTGCTCGAAGAATTGACAACCGTTGGGGAAAAAAGGGAGGTGATTAAGAATAGCCTCGTTCCGGTAGGCGAAGTGTAGAGCGACCCCCCACTAGATGGAGTGAAGACCTGGTAAGACATGCAGGAAGTCGATGGATGCAGGTGGCTCAGGACCGTGCTTTGTGGCATACCTTGGAGGAGGCTTATGTTCATCAGTGGACTTGTGAAGGGCTGTAATGATGATATTCTAGTTTTAAAAGCATAATTTTTTACTATTTTTGTGTAAAATAAACTCAAAAATCCTAAAATATACTTATTGCACTTAATTGCTATAAATATTGAAAGCAGTTAGGTTAATTCGTAGCTGTCACCTAACACTCACAAGTCACGATTAATTGTTTATTACTTTCGAATCATGCAACACACTTGTAAATTAAGTCAAAAACCAAAATTACATTTTGTGATATAAAACTAACTAAATAACTCTTTCTCTTCATCCTCGATAACAATTATCCCAAAAAAAAACTAGAAATAAATAAAAAGATATTTCAATGAAGTTTTTATTTTCTTTCCCAACAATAAGGAAGAAACATCCTCAAGTGCATTTTTTGGTGAACCTGCCTTTAAATGAAGTGACGATCTTATGAAGCATGTAATTCGATAGACTTTTCATGATGACAGTGTCATCCGAAAGATATAAACTGTTCTGTGTGTGACTAGATTACATTTACATGATACTAGTGGTCATCCGGTGGTCGAAGTTCGATCGTAATTCATTAAATTTTTAGGTTTGTAAGACATACACTCCATACACTATTGAAAAAGGAACATTTAAGGTTGCACAAAATTCAGAGCTCATTCAGTCAATCAGTAATTATTTGTTTGACTACTTCTCTACTCTGTGCGACTGTCTGACTGCAGATGTTGTGTTTTTGACATTAGCAGTATAAACGTAAACCGATGAATGTTTTTTTTTAATTTATTTAATATATTCGTAACACTATAATATAATTTGTGCTTTCTGGACTCCTTTTCCATATAACCTTTAACTACGCTAATTCTCACAATCCATGAGCTCAATATGCTTAAAAAAGGGAAAAAGTTTTCTCTTCACTAATTAATATTTAAAATATTATCGTTGTTATTTACCTCTATGGAAACCAAATCAAAAACAATGGTTTATGTATCTAGTATATTTTTGTATTAAAAGTCCTCTCTACATTACTACAACCCAGAAAAATATAATAAATTAATGGAGTGTACCCAACCAGAAACTTTAAATACTTGAAAGCATTATACAGCTTAGAAAAAATCAAAGTCTCCACCTCAACATAATATATTACATAAAATAAATAATACAATCATAAAGTAGTTATAAATGTAGTGTTTATAAAACGTAATTGTGGTTTTATGGGTCATATATTTCTCGGATGGATGGACCGTCATTTTGGGATAGCCGGGAACGGGACATAGCTCTGTCGAGTTCTACAGAGAGGAGAAAGAAACGTGATTTGTTTTTAATTAGCCGAGACTAAGCGGACGGCATTCCCGTTTAAACTAAAAACAAACATCAAGTGTTGTTTAGTTTTAGTTTGTTTAAATTATTATTTACTACCCTCAAAACACTATCCGATTATTATTACACTACGACGTTCCGGGTATACACGGTATTGTTTATGCCATAACGTAAAAGTTTTTTTTTTATAAAATAATCCAAATACAGTCTACGTGATTACCACTATGGTTATTAAAGGCTTAAAACTAAATAAAATTTTAACAATTTACATTGAATTGCCGGTAAGTTTTATATTTACAAAAGCAGTACGATAGAGATATGACAATGAAAATGAAACCTTTTATTAAAATTGTATTAACTTCCCCGTCCCGTATGAGACGAGGGAAACATCGAAATTAGTCTCAGGTAGTCATGTAGCGTACTCTGTTCACGACAGCTCATAATTCGCGCCCGCCCCGCGTGTGTGCTCGCGACAGCCGACCTTTGTGCACTAATAGTAGGTACAAGTGTATCGACGGAACCTGTCCTCGACACTCCCCCGCACAAAAATGAGAAGGAAAATGCAATTTCTTTTTGACAGCGATATTATAAACTTGACGAACTGTTTGCAAGGTTCAAACGTTAATCGTTTTTAATTATGATTTTTTACAGAACGTGCACACCGCCTTGTGTTCGGTTTGTGTAAACAAAATATTTCAAAGGGAGTTGGACATCGGACTACAAAAAAAATTCTCCTTCTTAGCGCATGGAGTTTTCAATTACATTTTTTATTCGTTCTCTAGGTCAACTAATAGTTTCAAGAATAATGCCACTACTAAGTACATAGACAACAACTACGGGCTACTACTCGTACCATGAACGCACTCGTAGTTATACTTCTCTTACGACGCGACACCTCCGGGATATAATGGTGTGATTGATTATTGTACACCGCCAGCATACGGTATTATTTCTCATCATGATTAAATTAATTGTAGTTTATACGAAACATTTATTTACTCGTCAGCACTGTAACGGTAGTGGCGAATGTGATAACAATTTAACTGATGGGCTATAAGCCCATGAACATCTATCACTACAAGTTTATATAAAAATCTTAAAGGTATAAAGATTTTTTTTTACATTTTCACGAACACTTAACATTTCACATTTTACCTTTTTAAAAGTTTTAGGTGCACAATTGTTTGAAACCATAAAAGGTAAGGGTGTAGTACCCACCTAGAGAATCTTCTAAATAAAAAAATGAGCCATACCTACACCAGAAATCGATAAAATTTTGTCTTAATTACTTAACTGAATGGTTTAAAAACAATAACAAGAAAGTAGCATTTTTTTTAGGATTTTCTAAAGTTTTCTTTTTCACTAAAATTAGTTAAGTACGTGAACTATACCTAGAGTTAATTCAATAAAACAACTTTAGAAATTCCAGTAACAGTAAATTTTTTAGTAGCATTAGTACTGATTAAAATTCAGTTTATAGTGATTAACCACGTTAGAGAAAAGAAATATTTGATGTAACTAATATATTTCCCTCAATGGTAACTCATAGCACGCGAGGATACCGACTATAATTTCTAAGAAAAGAAAGAGAGAAAGTATGGTATGTGTCAATAGGCCACAGCATCTTCTTATCGTCAAGTGGAATGTGTGCTTTTTTTCACCCCAAAGAGCTAATCCCATTGGATTAACGAAGCGAGCAAAATCATCAGTGGAGGAGATTTTCTCTCCACTTACCTATCGTCTACTCAACCTGGG
This sequence comes from Parnassius apollo, assembly GCA_907164705.1. Taxonomy (NCBI): domain Eukaryota; kingdom Metazoa; phylum Arthropoda; class Insecta; order Lepidoptera; family Papilionidae; genus Parnassius; species Parnassius apollo. The sequence continues at coordinate 1,492,654 of CAJQZP010001125.1, forward strand.
TATTTTGCATTAGTGTATTGGAAATTTTTTTCGAGTTATGCAGTCCAGTTGGCGAACTCTTAAAAGGTTTAACCAGCATTGCATTAAGAGAGGGGAAGAGTGAAAAAAGACATTTGCCATGGTTTGGTTTACATTAATTTATACTTATTCTCTATATATTTAAAAATATTGTGAGGCTGCAAGGAAAAGGGATGTCAAACGTGTTACGCTCAGGGTTGCTATTTAGAATGTTACCAATTTCTTACAACACAATTTTAGATAAAAACTTCCAATTGTTTTTTTTTCCTCACAAACATTAAATGTGTAAGTTCATAATCAAAATATATACGTAGCAAAACCATGTCATTGCTATACTATAATTGTAGCTCTAAAGGGTTGGCTTAACCAGGAAAGGACTAAGCTTTCACAGAATATCAGCGCAAAATAGCAGCTCAAAGGATGACTCACGCTAGACCGTGTCGGGTCTGAGCCGAGTGTCGGCCGTAGCACGATCAACTAATATATATATATATATATATATATATATATATATATATATATATATATATATATATATATATTGTATGGGCACACTCACAGTATACCGAACGGCAACCGAGTGACGGCGGAGCAACGGCCAACGCTCGGCAACAACTCGGTACCGGTTTGTAGTTGAACATTTATCATATTCTTCATCGTCCAGAGCGATCGCAATAGCCACTAATACCAGATCATCAAACTTCAACATCATTGTAGTCTAGTTACAACACTATTTTTGCTCGGACGAGTTTACTGCATCTCGACGCAATGGTAATTGCTCGGTCGAAGCCCGTCTTTGTAATTTCAGGCACGGGACCGGCTCAGTGACTATGCTACGGCCGACACTCGGCTCGGACCCGACTCGGTCTAGCGTGAGTCAACCTTAATGCTGCTTTGTTTCGTATGGTGAGTGTTGAGAACCCTATTGGTCTCCCTATTGGAGACGAGGCGTTCCATCTTAGTCCTTGGACGAGACAATGCATCTGCAATTTGATTATTAATTGAGGATAGATGTACTCGTAAATGTCTAAAGGTACAATAGGTAAATACTTATTCTTTAAAAACATATAAACATTTGCTTTCTAGACAAGCTTCATCAATGTTTAAGGGGTTTGACATTATTACCACTCTTGGAGGAGGAATTGGCAATTTTAATAGAGAACTTTCTCTCAATAGACCTCACATTAACATTTCTGATATGTTAAATATGGCATATATTCCTACTAATCTACATTTTTCTGTCGTTTTTTTTAAATAGCCCTCCAAGTATTTCTTCAACTCACGGTATAGTATGAAGAATTGATTCAGTAAAGCCTACGTCGTAACAAGACGCTATTTGAAGTTGATCTTCATGTATTACAAATGGTGAAACCTTGTGCTTCAGTACGATTGCATTGCCATTCATGAAATTGCTTTGCTTAAATTTCATTTTAGCCTAACGTTAGAGTCAATTTAGTTTTGTTTCTATTAAACTCACTTTAGTAAATATGCGTGTATATTTTTGTCATCACATTAAATCAATTTAGATGTAATTGTTGTGCAACCCTGGGCGAAGGTGACCGGGTGAGCTAAGGGTGGTATCGATTGCCACGCCCACCCGCGGTGCGTCGCTTAGCAACCACGCAACCGCCCTACCCGCCCTGCTTCTCCCTGAGCAAGGAAAACGTCTTACTCTACAAAGCCTTACAATGTAGTCTTATTAATCGAAGAATGTTAGCTTGACGAATCTCTGTTATTGTTTTATCGAGAAAATACTACCTACACCATTTTAGGAGATTTACATAATTCAATTTTATTCGGAACAGTTGTTCCAAAGACACATATAAATTCATTTTTTTTCATAATTTTTACGTGATAGAGACATGCTGCAGCTATATTACCGGTATAGTTGCAGCACGAATGGATCGTCTCGACCGGGGAAGGACCACGCTCTCACGGATTACCAACGTCAAATCGAAACACAGCAGCTTAACGCTGTTGTTCGTTTGGTGAGTGTAGAGAATCGGAGGCACTTTTTACTGGAAACGAGACATTTCGTCTTAGTCCTCACAGGTGACAACGCATCTGTATTTTGATTTGTTATCGGGGATAGATGTAGATGTCTATGGGCCACAGCAACCACTTACCATCAGGTGGACTGTGTGCTCGTTTGTCACCCTAATACTATAAAAAAGTATATAACCCATACGCTGTCGCATGTACCACATATCGTTCATTGCTATTGTGTCTGAAAATCGGAGGGTGAAAGTGCTAAGCTATTGCTAGAGATAGCCTGGCTGTTTACAATTTACAACTTATTCAAGCTTGTACCGACTGGAACAAACAGATTTAGTTTACAGAGCTAGTGTCCAGCCACTTGTATTATGAGACACACGAAGTGTCATGTCACTCATTTGTCAAAATAGACCTATAGATAGTGATCTACAGAGAGAACGAGAGTAAGTTTTTTATAACTCATCATATTAATTGTATGACTTTTTGGGCGACTAAACTTTGCATTTGTAACTTTGTTTAAAATTATAACTTTTTATGGATAACACCTATCTAGGTAAACTTAAAAAGGGGAAACAAAAAAACGATTTTTAAAATGTCTGTCTGTTTTTTCCGGCTAGTCACCGAAATCGCTGATATTATAAGGAGCAACATAGGTTATTATATTTTAGATATTATAAATATTTTTTAGAAAGAGAATTAGGGTTTCGCGCAAATAGTAAAAACCCATGAAATAGAACCGGTATAAATTCGGATGAAGTCGCGCCTAATATCTTTAAAACTAGAACCGAGAAAACAATTACACATATATAAACATATCTAATACAGCAATTGCTCGTATAGGATTTGCTGGGCGTGGAGAAGTTTTATAGACGTGCTTAGTTTCGCTATTTGTCGATACGTGGTGTTAATAAAAAATAGCTCAACTTATATTGAGAAGCTTGCTATATACGCTTCTATTGCCTAATCAAAGTCCTAGCTTTTATTACGTTTTTATTTCAATTTCATTTTATAAAAAATATTGTTCTTAACAAAGTTGCTCAATCATGCTTGTAGTAATTTTCTGAAAGAGGGAAGAGGTGTTTTACATACATTTATTGCACGCGAACTAACACTCAAATCCAGAACAAGCAATTGTAAACCATACCAATATTTGGTTCGTGCAAGAAATGAACCTCCAGCCCACAGCACCACAACCAAATGCCATCACTGCTCTAACGAACCATCAAAGTTTAGAAAATAGACCTATTCGAAATGAGTTAACTTATGGTTACTTTCTTATTACGCAAAAACTACAGCCTTGTTTGCATTGGTGGCCATGTGATACGATAGCTCTTCATCAGTACCTAAATCAAACAGTAAAGGGACAGGACTTACAGTTGACATTGTAGTAAATATTTTAGTATAGTGTAGTGCAGTTAGTTTCTATAAACTAGTTTTTCGAAGTGTTCCCAACTATTTCCAAAGCTTGCTTGCTAATTTTTAAAAAAAGTTAAAGTAAACGACTAATAAACGACTTTGTCGTATACTATGACTAATACATTAAGAAAAAAATGTTTTTTTAGTTTTGTAGCTTTGGTTTTATAGGACGGCAAGACTATATTACCCTCACGTACCTTAATATTGTTATCGCGTTATATAATTATTGATAATAACATTACAACATCAGCATATACTCGTAATGGTGATATCTTATGTAAATAGATTGCTCAGTCCGGGAAAGGTATTCTTACAGATAACATAACATGCAAATGACAGGAAATTCTTTACAGGTAAATGTCAAACAACTTATTGACAAAGAGTGAAGTAATCCACCTTTAGGTGTAATAACACACCCAGATATTGATTCCTCATGATTAAATTTACTCATGTTCTTACGACACCCACTGCGTAACTTAGGATAGGATTGGATTGTCTTGGATTATCTTACGTTGCCCCTAGACAGCACACGGGGTGAGCAGACACCACCAGTCGAAAAAATCCATTAATTTAACTAATTCTTACTATACTTAATGAAAAGTCACCTCGCTTGGCCCCTAAAAGCATGGATAGGCGCAAAAACCTATGGCAGCTCAGGATATAGGGTAACTTTCATAATAAATGAACGATACGAATAAATCCAAGCTAATACATAATTTTAATTTGTATTTTATATGTGCTAATTTACCAAATTGCTTTCGGGCGATGTAAAACATCAGTGAGGAAAACTACTTATGGGAAATTTTTAAATATTTTTTTATAGAATAAGGGTGACAAATGAGCACACAGTTCACCTGATGGTAAGTGGATGCTGTGGCCTATAGATATCTACATTTATCCTCGATTAGGAATCAAAATGCAGATACGTTGTCACCCTTGAGGACTAAGATGGAATGCCTCACTTCCAGTAAAAAGGGTCTCCGGTTCTCTAAACTCATCATACGAAACACAGCAGCATTAATCTGCTATTTTACGCTGGTATTCTGTGGAAGCATTATAGAACCCCGATCGAGCTGATCCATTCGTGATACCACCATAATACATATAGCTGCAGCGTGGCTCTACCAAGTAAAAAAAGTTATTTCGTTAAATAAATTGAGTCAAATTTAAAATTACATAAATATCTTACGTAAATAACTTTTTAATATGAACATCATAAATGTCGAGGAACTTGCACGATAAATCTTCAAGTTTTTGAATGAAATTTAAGAAGGCCCTAACCGTGTTGAAACTTAATTTACATGAGGCCCGTAATGAATTACTTGGTAGATTTAATAAAGCAACGCCGCGGTAAGTACTACCGTAAGCCTGCCAAAACGAAGAGAAACTCTTATAGAGTAATTCGAAAGAAAAACAGTGAATCTTGAGCAAAACATGTTTCTTAAATAAACGATGTTATATATTACATTTATTATAAAAATATTTTGCCTTGTTTGTATCAAAAATTTAATTTCATTACATTAATAGTATAAATTTACTGATTTTCTAAAATAATAATAATCTCTAATTTCTAAAATAATGTAATGTAAATAATTCTAAAATAATAATAACTATATCAACGTGGACTACTACGTGGACTACGTGGTAACTATATCAAGGTGGATTAGAGTTTTGGAGTGCAAGAGTGTGTGCGCAAGCACAGATACACTCTCTTTATCCTCACTCTCATAGTCTGATGCGACAGCAAACCAACACGACCAGAGAGATCAGGAGATCAGGACCAACAGCTTTAAGTGCTTTTCGAGGCACGGGGTGAAACACCGTCAAATTGCTGACTCTGGGCTGGTACTGAGAATTTCCGAACAAAAACACCATTTGATCTTGGCCTATTCCAGGACCACAAGAGCTGATCTTCTTCTGAAGTCGCGCTTACGACTACTAGACCAAATCGCTTCACCAAATCAAAATTCTTAACAAAATCTCAAAACAACGTAATTTTTAAAAATAGTAGTTGAGATCTAATAACTCGTACCTAGACATTCCATCCTATCTCATTAGATAATTTAACCTTATAAAAAGAGACTGAAGCAGATAAAGAGAGAGCGAGAAAGAAGACGGCAACTCACTTGCAATTCTCCTGGTGTTGCAGTTGCTCATGGGTGACGGTCAACACTTACCATGCTCGTTTGCCTCCTAATTAAAAATAGGTAAAAATTACTTTCTTTCTGTATATGTGATATGAGTATGGGCAACTTTTCTAAGTGATAAACGGCTGTTGGTGCACCCTTGAAAAGGATTATGATTTAGAAAGGCTATATGATACGAGTATGACTTAAATACTATTGTAGAGCCGTAGTAGCTCAGATGGTTAACGCTCGCTGTAAATATAACAGAACGCGAGTAACCCGGGTTCGATCCCCGCCGGCACCAATGAAATTGTTAATTGCAATTTTAAGTGCTGATTTACCACGTGCTCGGCGGTGAAGGAAAACATCGTGAGGAAACCTGCATGTCTGAGGAATAAGAAAAAAAATATTTCGAAGACATGTGAAGTTCGCCAACACGCATTGGGGCAGCGTGGCGGACATTTCCTTGCCCTAAAACCCTCTCAGAAATGAGGGGGAGGCCTGTGCCCAGCAGTGGGACGTATATAGACTGTAACTTTACTTTACTTTACTATTATCGTCCATAAAAAGCAATACTATGGAACTTTTACATGTTATAGATAATAATATGCGAACTTACGAAAATTTATTTTTGAAATATTATGTCAACATTTTGTAATATTATATTAGTGATGATATTATAAATTTTTACCTATATATTAACGAATGTCTCAGGGTTTGAATTATAAAATCAATTCAAATAAGGTTAGTCCGTCCACCACTGTACGTTTCACTAGGAGTTTTCTTCCGCGTACGACCTCTCTGTGGAATAGTTTACCACCGGCGATTTTTCCGGACCGATACGACTTAGGGACCTTCAAGAAAAGAGCTTACTCCTTTCTAAAAGGCCGGCAACGTACCTGCAATTCCCCTGGTGTTGCGGTTGATCATGGGCGGCGGTAGTCACTTAACATCAGGTGAGCCGCATGCTCGTTTGCCCCCTCTTCTATAAAAAGAAAAAAGGTGAGTCGTATACTCGTTTGACCTTCTCCTATATAAAAAAACGAGCATGCGGGTTATCTAAAGGTTAGTTAATATGAACAACTGCAACTGCTGAATTGCAGGAACGTTTGTCGGCTTTTAAAAAACGGGTCCCTGTGAATGGCAGTACCAGAATGTACAATTTTATAGTCAGCTTTATGCACACAATAATTGTGACAATTTTATTTAGATAAAGCTGACTAAAAAATTTAAATTATATGTTTAGACTCAGACCAACAAAGAAAGAAAGACGCCTCATACATAATAAGTAATGCAAAAACCGAGCTGTAACCATGTTTAGCTTATTCTAAGAACACGCCACACGGACAAAAAAGGGTTTGAACATACTTACAACAAGTACGTGCATATAATTGCTTATTACAGTGGGTGCGTTTGGCAGAAAAAAGCGCTAGCAAGCGCTTACAAGCGCTGAAATAGTTTTCGGCCAGGACACGATTGCTACTTCAGTAGCGCTGACACAATCCGCCATTTTGCTTATTTAATTTGTTTGTCTTGAAGTAGAGTTTATAAGTTGTTTTGTGCAATATTAGTTTTAAGTAATATATTGACATGAATAAACATATATATGTTATTAAAAATTCATGATTGGTAAGTTTTTAATATGAATACTTTACAAACATATATTTAAATTAGGTTAGGTTCTCCGTTAAAACTAACATCGTGTCCCGGAGGAAAATAGCTACTTACGATTTGACAGCGCTTACCGCTTACGATCGCCATTTTGCTTACAAGCGCTTGCTAGCGCTTTTTTCTGCCAAACGCACCCAGTGTGACCAAGTTTGAGACAAGACTATGTTTACACAGTTAATGAATCTGAAATCTCTCAACCCATGAAATCTGATTTAACCAGAGAATCTTATCGCCATAAAATATTTCTTGGGTCCCCAAAACAAAATTAGAGATATTAAATTTAAATAATTCGTTGTATAAATATGGGCACCTATAATTATGATAACAGAAACAAAAAAATAAGTGTTATTTATGGTCCCTTTATCTTGATCTTGGACAACGATCGCCTTTTGTCGCAGCCGCAGTTTTTTCATGATGGTAAAAAGTAACATGTCGTTAATAGTTTCTATAGGCGGGGCGCCCGTAGTCTGATCGTCGCAGATTTCTTTGTAGATGCGATCTTTTTGGTTATGATCTATATGGACAGCAACAATAAGTTTTTGCTATTAAGTATTAACATCTATAATATAAATGGCAAGTGCTATAGTGCTACTATTGTGCATTAATTACTCTGATTAGTTGAAATAAGATAAGATAAATATTTTAAAGGAAAAGATATACAATTCATTAAATAAAGTATTTTTTATGCACACTAAGATTCGCTACGTTCACTAGGCCTGTTTCCTTCTGTATCATGGAGGCAATGTACATTTACAACGCGAACAATACTTTGTACAAAAATACTATACAGGTTTCTTTTAAGTATAAAATAAACACATAATTTCCGCCGTATTTTGAAATACTTACCCCGATACCAAGTAAACTAAAAAAGTTTATACTATTTAAATTAGAAAATATTAGAAAAAAGAATTAATGCCGTACACAGATAAAATCTCAAAAGAAGAATATATTATACACCTATCATATTAAAATTATAACCTATAATTTAATTTTCATAACGGCGTTCATAAAAACCATCCTTGGATGTTGTCAGGTGAAAAAACTGGTCGCATATTCGTTTGTTTCTTTTTTTAAAGGTTATAAGTTAACCCATGTTACAGTTTAGTGGTTCGGAATAGAAAAGTTTAAGGTGTTCTTAGAAAAACAATCATAACTCTTTAAAAGATCTCAGTTAAAATACTTCACGATAGTACCATATAATGTCAAAGAGTAAGTGATATTATGCTATTCAAACGGCTATTAGACACAATACTCGTAAAATGGCTAACGTGTGTAATAATTTAAAACTATGAATTTCTAGGTATTTTTTAATCAATAGTACATAAGCTAATGCATGTTAGATGTACCCATGGAAAATTAAATTCGATTTCGGTAATAAATATTATCATTTTAAACATCATCAGTAGTATAAATTATGTAGATACTAGCTTACCAGGCAGACGTTGTTCTGCCGTTTTCGACAACCCTTTGTCATGTTCTATTAAAAACCCTTAAATTCACTAAAAAAAATTGGAAGTCACTCATGGGCAAAAAAACTCTCTCAAGTTGGACCAAACTGCACAAGGTGTGCAAATTTGTTAAGTAGGTAGGAGTCCATCGCGGACAAACAACGTGACACTTAATTTATATATACATATTAATATGTACTACCTATACAATTATGTATATAGGTACATTATTATGTATTTATTTGTTTTAATATCATTTGCCAAATTACATCGTTATATTATTTTTATATTCTATCATAAGTTATAAACATGAAGATTACTAAAGGAGGTGTATACACTTCATATTCCCACGAACAACAGCGACAAGTACGGCGCCTACATCGGGAAGACTTTGACGGATTGACTCCTACTCAAGACAGGCAACAGATGATTGTTTGCAGGTAATCGTTTTAAAATGAAATATATGAAGTGCTTTATTTCATATGTCACTTGAAAGTTAGTAAATACGCGATACTTATGAGAACTACTACAAACATCTCTGGATGGTTAAGGGAACGCTATTTTCCTATATTTTAGAGTACAGAAAATATTTTCGACAAAATATTTGAGCCGTTATTTATTTCAGTTCACAGGTGGTGTATTATAAGATTAATTATCTGAAAGCACAGAGGTCCAACTTGAACAATAGCCTTCGAGTTCTACAAAACGTCTCAACAGATGCAACAATGCACCCAAGAATGATTAATTGTGAGCATCTACTAATGTTTTACATGCATAAATAAAAAACACAAAATATGAAACAAAAGTTTTTGCCTTTTGTTTATTGCGACGACGCCAACATGTCTGCACCAAACCGATTCAAATTTCGAAGGCTGATCATTAATTATATTTTGTCTTACTCATGCATTCTATTTTCGAATTCGATATGATCTATAGATCTGATCTAAGGATCTATCGATCACTCTCTTTGGAATCTTAATTTATTCATTTAGTAGAATCTTTTTGTGGACTGTTTATCGATGAATTAGACATTATTTAAATAGTTTTCCTTCTTGAAAAATTAATCACATAAGTATTATATTATATAAATAACTTAAGACAACTTTTAAAAAGCAGCGTCCATATCATTTATATTTTTATTAAATCCTCATAGAATACGTGCAAAAATTTCGTTTCTATTTCGATATATAATTATTAACAATGTTAAAATAATAAGAAAAACACTAAAGACATAAATTAGGAATTAAATGTAAACTGTTACTCTTACATTTTCTTTTCTTCTTTACTCGACTAAATAAATATACTGCTAGATGTAACTTTTCCACGCTTACATGCCTATAGTTAGGCTCAGTGCTGCTAACCTGACCTGATATTTTAATATTGAACCCTAAGATTTGAGTTCTACATTTTCGAATAAACCTTATCCGATAGAAAATAACTTTAATTTTTAACTTTAATTAGCGATTATCATGCTTTTGTAATAGTGTCATGCTTTTTGAACGTAAAGTTTGTAGGTCACATACACCCTTTTCCTGTACTAATTTAAACAACAATTAATTAAGCAATTTACATAGAAAAGTCTTTATTATAAAATAACTAATTATCTGTAAACAATATTTCATCTTCCGAGATGACATGATGCGAGACAAAAAACGAAAGATCGAAATGACCGCGCCAAAACCAAAGCGCTCAATCCAAAAACAAATAAAACTTGGACAAAAAATGATGGCGGTTAATAAGTTGGATGACATTTGGGAATTCGAAATATTCATTCTAAGCATTATTAATAGCACTCAAATGGTTCTATATGGAAATTTTAAGGAGAACGTTATAATTGCCGAGGTACGTGACCTTAGACAACATTCTCTATGTCCATAAAATTTACCCGCCTAAATGTTTCGATAAGTTTTATTGTTTTATTACTCGTACACTCGTACAGGACGCTTAGTAAACGTTAAACCAACCAGCCTTGTTTCGTTTTGAATGGCTTCTTCGTAACATGTCTTGGAAGTCTCGGATGGCGTGATAGCAAATAATTTTATAAGGACCCTTAACAATATGTCAAACCACTTCGTATTCATTTTTTTCTCGTTTTCAATAAATAATACGTTCGCTCATAAGTTAACATTGTTCGATTCCGAACGAGGCTCGCCTTCGATACGATATTTCTCGAAAAATTATTTATTTTGAACACAAAAAATAAAACTTTACAAAGCGGGTTCTTTAAGCATTTCGAGACTACATTTGTTATTATGGGAGAATGATAATGTGATTATTGTTTTGCGAGCTTTTGGATGATTGATTGTCGATTGTCATGGATAATGAAGTATTTTGGAATCCACAAATTTCATGCCTTTAGGGACCCATAACCAATGCCATCGACAATACTTTTTATTTATAGGAACTCACATTTAATGTTGTTTTTAAACTAAAATTGATAAGCTTTTCAAAATTATTGTCCTTACATATTACTATAAAATAAAACATCTTTATAATAAATCATATGTAAAATAGAACTTGTGACAGCATAACACCTAAAACGTGATGTAAACTCTAAGCACAAAATGAGAGTCTTTGTTTGAGTTGAGTTTGTTGAGAGTGTTTTTTTGTCGATAAAAGAGAACTAACTTCAGAACTTTTCTCAACTGATATTCAAATCCGAAATTGTAAGTAATACCGTGTGTGAGTGATGACCTATATCCGAATCAACGTAATTTTTCAATTTGTCTTTTTTTATAAATAGCAGTCATTATTATTATCATTATTACATCGTTCCAAAAGGCCACTGGACCCCATAGCTTACCACATAGAGGGTATATTTGGCATAGTTGCCACGATTGGCAGGCTTGATGGCAACCACGGTTTATTTTAGTAGTACCTGGGCGACTGAACTTTGTACAGCGTTAAAACACGTAATTTTCTCCCTAATTACATCTATATAGAAAAACTTGTAAATTAAACATTATGCATGCATTATTTGGTTGTATGTCATCAAACAATAATTTTTGGTAAAATTATTATTATTCTCTAATCAAACACTTTTGAAAAAAGCTTTGACCTCGCGGTTAGAAGGTGCTCCACAATAACTGTTATTTATATTATATTTATAGATTATATCCTATACCTTTAAATGAGCAATTCTTGTATATATATATCAAGTTCAGATATATAGATAATGATATACCGTTATTGCAGTTTTTGAAAATACTCGTAAATACTTATATTTGAAATTATTCAATCTCCATATTATATAATCGGAATCTCGGAAACGGCTCCAACGATTTTCATAAAATATAGTGTGCAGGGAGTTTCGGGGGCAATAAATCGATCTAACTAGGATTTATTTTTAGGAAATGTCTTTTTGTCTGTGTTTTCAGGCAATGAAAAACTGCTACATTATAAGAAGGTAAATTTTGACACTCTGTTAATGATCGTAATAGCTCAAGCGGATAGCGAGCTATAAATGTAATTTCAAAAAAGAATCGAGCAAAGCTCGGTCATCCGGGTACTTTTTACAGAATAAATAATAGTACCACGTACCCATACAGGCTTGAATACTAAAGAACAAAACATAATAACTAAAAAAACCTGTCTGCATTATAGGATTCGCGCATGTGATAGATCTACGCTACTGTTAAACATTAGGCATTATTGAGGAGCTTTTTTATAGAATAAGAAAAAAAGGAGCACACAGTTCACCTAATAGTAAATGGATGCTGGAGTCCGTAGACATCTACATTTATCCTCGATTAAGCATCAAAACGCGGATATGTTGTCACCCCTGAGGACTAAAATGGAATGCCTCGTTTCCAGTAAAAACGGTTCTCTGAATTTCTACACTCACCATACGAAACAGCAGTAATAAGCCGCTATTTTGCGCTGGTATACTGTGGGAGCGTGGTCCTTCCCCGGTCGAGCCGACCCATTCGTGCTACATCCATAATACAGCTGCAGCGTGGTTCTAACACGTATAAGATAATCTCTATGGCAAAATCGCCAACCGTATTTTGGGAGCAAGCCAAGTAGTTGCTTACAAAATTACGAATAAAACGGTTTTATTCCAAAATACTACCTAGTTAGATCGCCGATCGATCGATCGGTTTTTCACCCTCGAGAACCATTTTAGAGGACGCGATTAAGTGTACAAGTATAAAAGTGAATTGCCTCTCTATAATATTGAAATAACTGACATCTGTTAAGCTCAGGGGTCATTTTCAATATTTATGTCTGTCTGTGAATTTGTTTGTCCAGGCCAACATCCAGAACAGCTGAACCGATTGTGGTGATACTTTACGAACAGAAGGAGAACAGTTCTAGAAGGAATCTAGGCTATATTGATATACTAACGGAATCCCTCCAATTGTGCTGAGGTCGTGTGCTCCAGAGCTGACACCGGTTCTAGCGCGCCTTTTCCGGTACTCCCAAGGCGTAGTCCTAAATTCGTGAAGATTTGAAGATTTTTTAGACGGCGCCTGACCGCTAAGACCGCCGTAGAGTCTACATCTCCTGAAGATGCCTCGTGTAAAGGCGAAACACGACGTGTCGTATTATCGTCGATGGTGTGTCTTTCCTGGAACAGTGGTATTGGAAGTAGTGCTCTTCAAACTAGGTAACACATCATTTTATTTTTTATATTTAGCAGATGGTTGCAAAATAACTATTAATATCTTTATTATAGTGGATTTCCGCAAGGTAACGCCTGATTCTATCAATTATCTTAAAAATGATTTGATGAGTACACGGAGTCTCGTCGGGACCGCGCTAGTGAGCGGTCTCATCCGACGGTCGTCGACTCCCGCCCGGGTGGTAGAAGTACAGCGCGTCGCTTCGCAGTGGGTGCGCGCGCTGTGGGGCCAACTCGACTTGCGTGGAGCCTTGAGGACGCCCCTGACCCCACCCGGGATGAAGATTACCAAACGCTGCGTTTCACCTACACGCTGGGAAGCGAACTGCGAGGGCCCGGTGCGCCCTGGTGTGCGCGCGCCTGTTGGCGACTCCGGCTCCGCGTTGAGATGCTTCTCCGCGGAACCTGGAGGTTGCTGACCCTTCGGCAGATTCCCTTACCAGAAGCGCGAGACACGCCAACTTCTGCCTAGGGATACCAGGCCTTCAGCTTGAACCAGGAAGGAGCACTGGAGGCCCGGAGCAGCTGCTGTTGGAGCGCACTCCTGTCGGCAAGATTGGCCCTGCCTCGACTCCTTTCCTCGGTACTCCGCGAGGATTTGAGACCGCCGATCCTCCGGAAGCACCGACCTGGTGGCGCGCAATACGCCAACGTAGATTATCGACAATGTCGTACTTGTACGGCTCCTAAAACCGGCTCATAGATATGAGCTGTGAGCATTACCCGGGTAATGGGGAACTCCCCGAGGCCCGATACCTGCATGGGTTAAACAAAAGTAGTCCCATAGTAGATGACAATCAACAGAGATGAGTACACATACAATGCATAAAAATAGATTTTTATGAATACAATTGATATTTCACCACCAATTATAATTTTTTCTTAGATATTTAAGACATCGATCAAGAAAAATTAATATTGAATATTTATACAAGGCATTAACAGTTGAATGCTAGACTATTGAACTCACAAAGCTAAATTAAAAATTACGTGTTATACTCGTATAGGCGTGAATTAATTTGACCGGCATTGTCCGTACATTGACGACTATTGTGGACTACATAAAGAGTGATGATATCGCTTCGGTCGCCTGGTTGATCAAATGGTACAGATAAATATACTTCTAATAATAAATATCTTCCTAGTACGTATTATTTACGCTTATTTGGATCACATTGTAAATTATACTGTGGTCACAAAAAATCCTTTGCAATTTTTTCAGCGAGGATATTTGTTTAAGTAACCAATTCAAATTGTACCGACACAACAATTGTAAATTAAACATAGTAAGAGATTTTTGGAACGTAACTGACCTGGTTTGATATTTTTCTTAGCTCTAAGTTTGCTTTATACGTGGTAAAGACACGCTGCAGCTATTACAGTTGTATGTTATATATATATATATATATATAGTTTTAGCACGATTAGGTCGGTTCCACGCCAGTACTCCCAACAACAACAACAACCACTGGCGTTGGGAGTAGTGTTGCCGGGATTGGTGGTAACGGGATAAGTGCAATTGAGGGAGGGTGGGAGGTGCTCTTCAAACTAGGGAAGACATCATTTTATATAATTTAGCGGATGGTTGCAAAATAACTATTAATATCTTTAAAATCATTTTTAATATTGTAACTGACAGACTTTGATGTAGATATGTGAGTGTCGCAAAAGACGAATATGGTAAATGCTAAAAATTTCAATAATACTATTTATAACCGAGGTTTAGCTGGGCTTGTTTAGAATTACGTATGATTTTTTGATAAAGTCCAAATAACTTAAGAAAAATAAACGAAGCTCTGAGTTGTCCCAAGCTCCAGTACTATCGCAATTTAATTTGCTATCGTTGATATTACATGTATAGTAAGACTCTTTTTTAACCTAGGCATCTGTCTGCTCTGGTACAACTCTCTTACCCATTTCTTTCGCCAAGTAACAGTTCTTTAACTACTGTATTTCCTTCTTCTCCTTTATCCTGACTCTCTATACTTCCTAAGGGGATAGAGATCCAGGATATTTACAAGGGTGTAAGACATTCTATCATAGTCCTCAGAGGTGACAACGTGTCTGTATCTGTTTTTTATAGAGCTGGCTGCAGGAATCCATGAGCGCCAGTGGTCAATTGCCATCACATGGACTGTAAGGTCGTTTATCACTTTGATTTCACTGGAGGAATTGAACCTTTAACTGGTCAAGACAAGCTTTCTTGCTACAACCATAATATGGCGTGGCTCTACCACTTATAAATTAAAGTTTACAAACGTAGGGAGGTTTAAATAGAGTAAAAAAATTGAATAGCATACTGTTTCTAGAATTTGTTGTCTGAAATTCAGAAGTCCATTATTGTATAGAAAAATTATCAAGATAAACTTGTAAAAACCAACCTTAATGATGTCGAATTTCTCCAAAATAATGGAAAAAATTATTACCTGCCAGCTTATGAGGTACGTTGATGATCGATCGGGTTTGGCACAAAGCACTTCTTTCGAAGGCCACCTTATGGGCTTACCGAGAAATTGTGCTATTGAATTGCCAGCTTTTCTGCAGATCGGAACATCAAGGTCGTAGTAGGCGAAGCATGCTCCGATTACAAGCCTATTAATGCTGGTTTCTACAAGGGTACGTGCTATCAACGACGCTGTTTCTTCTGCATATCAATGATATGTTGCAAACCCGTAACATTCATTGCTATGCAGATAAAACACTGGTGACGCTCTATACACCGGCCGTGCCAATATTTCTCAGGAAAACGTCGCCGAGTACCGTAACCGTACCGTACCGTTGTGTCTGAATACGAGTCTTTGCCGAAAAAAATCTCGGATTGGGTGCGACTAAATCTAGTCTAGTTCAATCCCCAGTAGATACAAGTGTGCGCGTTTGCGCGTTTATCGCTAAATAGAACCTATTTAGCGATAAACGCGCAAACTTTTGTCATATCTCCTCAATTTCAAGGCACTCCGCTTGTTGCCTCAGCCAGTATCGAATATATCGAACGATGTGCAATTTCGTGGTCACTTATAAAGGAAGCTCAAATTGGCCTCCAAAAATTTTGACGTACTCAGTAGAGCGGGACAGTATTTCATGCGATTTGCTGGCGCTGCGAAGAGATGTTGCTTCCCTTTGCATCTTCTAACGCATGTACCTCGGGGAGTGCTCTGAGGAATTGTTCGAATTAATCCCAGCCGCCAAGTTCCACGAACGCACGTTACGTTCTGCTGCAGTTCCCAAGCGTGGCAAGTATTGCAACTTTGGGGGATATTTGAGGCAATCTATGGGATAGGTTTTTGTTAGCAGTGGATTTTGATATGCTTTTATAATGACAATGTTGTGGTAGCATAATAGTACAGTTGTAGGCCAAAATTTTAGTGGAGCTGAAACGCTCTCTGAAAGTGAACAAAAGGAAACTTGACTACTGGTACTGACTCTAGGTTTCACTTAAAATGCACATATACATATGTACATTTAAATAAGTATATGTGAACATTTGTTTCGATCAGTAGCCAACAGATATAAAATTTATTATAATCTTTAGGTAGAGAAAAGTTACCTTTGTTTTTATTATAGATAATAAATAAATGTGATAAAATTGTTAACAATTAAGCATTAAGATAACATATTAATATGTACCCTTTTCGTTTATGGATAAGAGGTTAAAAAAAGACACAAAAAAGAAACGAAAAATGAATTCCATGTTGGCGAGGCGTGTCTGCCCCGCCCGAGATGACCAACCCACCCATTATCCACTTAACAAAATCACTTCTGAATAAAATATTTCATCTCCACTACTCATCTTGTGTTTTTTAATTGTTCTTAAATAAACATTATGAATTTTCAAAAGTAATTTAAACTTAAAATTAAAATTGAAGTGTCGGTCTATACTTAATATTGAAAAAACTAGTCCAAATGGGATAATTATCATACTATTAAGAAATAAATAACAATTTTTAAAATTATCGCCTATTTGTCTCTCCGTCTCTCTATCTCTCTATCTCTGTCTGGTAGCCTTCGGAACGTGGTTCCACCATTCCGAAGATTGTAATGAACTTTTACTAACATATAGAAAGTAATACCAGGAGGGATCTAGGTTACACTTCTTTCCGAAAATCTTAAAAAAATCATCAAAATAAATGTTTTTAATAGTTAAATTAAATCTGAATAACACCATATCAATTGATCCTCTGACTCAGGCGAAGCCGGGGGTGGGTCTTTAGAAAATATGTAATCATAGAATATTTTAGGTAAGTAACATAGATATTTTTATACGTGGTAGAGCCATGCTGAAGCTATATTAATTGTATAAGTCGTAGCACGAACGGGTCGACTCGACCGGGGAAGGACCACGCTCTCACAGAATACCAGCATAAAATAGCAGCTTAATGCTGCTGTGTTTCGTATGGTGAGTGTAGAGAAACGGAGACACTTTTTACGCAAACGAGGATAGATGTAGATGTTTACGGGCCACAGCAACCACTTACCATCAGGTGGACTGTGCGCTCGCTTGTCACCCATATCCTATAAAAAAATATAATACAGCGAAAAGTTATTACACCTGTGGCGGCGCTATCGTCACGCCACAAGTGAAACACACCGAAGCCTAAATCACGCTATCAACATTCCGAATCATAATCAGTATATATAGAACTTCTCCGAACTATCACACGGAGCGTTGGCCGCTTCCCGGGCACAACACCTTGCCCGGCGGGAGATCTCCCCTTTTCCTTCACGGCCACAGTGGACACTAGCGGTGGGTAGTAGCGGCTTCTTTGAGTAACGAAACGAATCTATCTATCGAATATCAATAGCGGCTTTTGAAACACTCTATTTTAATAGAGGGTTTGGAAACACTCTATTTTAATAGCGGCTTCAATAGAGTGTTTCACGACGTGTTCAATTGCAAAACGTTGCGACCGTTGTTACCGTTTCGTATAGAATTAGACATGGTGTTAATGGTTAAATTTATTTATTTGTTAAATCAGTTCGCACGGTTTGATAAAAATATCACTTCGAAGTACACTGGCATTACTTCGAGACATTTTTGATAACAATCACATAAAGTTTTAGTATTATTTTTACACTTAGTTATTTACACTAATTACTGTACAATTATTATTATCAACACTAATATATACAATTGTATTTAGTTCTTATTTTACTAAAAATATTATTATTGTTGCACAAAAAGGAAACAAACGCGCCTAAAAAGTAAAAACAAACCGTGTCATTAAACTTAAACAAAAGACTAATGTAAACCGGGCCAAGGCCACTTAAATTATGGTATTTGAACTATTTTTTGTTAAAAACATGTACACTTACTTTCTCATTTCTAATATCGCATCTATACGAAGGAAATAGAGTCATAGGTCAAATGCAAAAGCACACGCGCTCACTCGACTTTCGACAACCGGTGGTACTTCTACCACAGCGTAAAAAGTCGGTTTTTTTTTACTCATGTGCTTCTACTTCAACAGCCGAAGCCGTCGCCGACGCGTCGCGAAAATAGCCGAATAAACGTTTTGTTACTGATCGCTCGTTCGTGATTCGTGAAACGTGAATCGTGTTACTGAGTAAAACGTCTACTGTAATAGATAGTTTCGTTGCACTGCAATAACCCGCTACTCGCTATTGTGTGAATAGATAGTTTCAGTAACTAGTTACGTTTCGTAACGACCACTCCTAGTGGACACTACCCAACGTGATCTGAACACGCAACCAACAACCTTCGGAAACTTCAAGCTTCATCATCGTCATAGAATACCCCACCCATTAGCTCCAGAGCAGATATCTTCTGCAGTCTTCATATCCTGCAAGCCATCTAACTTCACAAGGTTCATCGCAGCACTGGAATATAATAATGCTTCCTGTTCCTTCAAGCTATTCTCTGCGCTATACAGTGTTCGGCACGGCTCTGAGCCTTACTGCTCGCCTCTGCTTCACAGCACTCTCGCAGATTACTTGCCTTCTTCTCGACTCACCGCAGACTACAAGGCAATCTCTTGCACATTCGTCGACAACGAGACTACACTATCGACCTCCGGTCTGAGCAGGGGGGTGATGTGGCGGCGCTGTCGTCACGCCACAAGCGAAACACACCGAAGCCTAAATCACGCTATCAACATTCCGAATCATAAACAGTATATATAGAACATCTCCGAACTATCACAAGGAGTGTCGGCCGCTCCCCGGGCAGAACACCTTGCCCGGCGGGAGATCTCCCCTTTTCCTTCCACGGCCACACACCAAAAATTTGCGCATTCTGTGAAAAAACCTGAAACATATAATAATCTGCTGGTGTTCAATAAATAGTGTAATAAACAAAACAATACGTCATAATTATTCCCGTGACAAATCATAGGTAAGACGTAACTCGTAATATGAATTCCCTGATAACTTTTGTTAAGAAACGCTGTTTGGTTTCCGTTTTTGTTTTCATAGATTAAGGGTAAAAAACGAAAACACAGTCCACCAGATGCGTTATCACCCCTAAGGACTAAAATGGAATACCTCGTATCCAGTAAAAAAGGAAACCGGCTCTCTATACTCACCATACAAAACACAGCAGCATTAAGCTGCTATTTTAGCCTGGTCTTCTGTGAAAGCGTGGTCCTTCCCCCGTCAAGCCAAAATATTCGTGTTTCAATCATAATAGTCGCAGTATGGGTCTATCACGCACGATCTCTTGATCTAGATGAGATACATTTAAAATTCCTTCATTATTCGAGGCGAAAACGACGTTATGATAATGAAATGTAGAAAACTTTTTGAAATAGAAAATTTTTAAATATCTACGGCACTTGAACAAGATCTTGTTCAAACCAGCACACATATCACCTGAAATTGACAGAATTACGCCTCGGCTTCTTGAGGATCTTGAAAGCGGGTCTGCCAAAGACGCCGGTAAAGTACTAATTGTCAATGAGCATTAATAAATTAAATAACTTTAAACGTTCTATATAGAGGAAGGTATCTGTTCTATTTCTGTTGGTTCCACATCACGATGCTTAACTTCAAAATTCTTCAAAAGCTTGTATGAACATAATCTCTAATCTTAAGACAAAATTACAACATACGAAACCAGGCTTTGTAACTAAAAGTTTTCAGTGTTTCATTCAGTGCGTATTTAAAAAAAAAACTCTGATGTTCTTGTAAAGGTTGTCTGGTGTGTCTTTGGTCTAGTGGTCGTAAATGAGACATATGACCTTGAGGTCCCCGGTTCGAATCCTCGGGTGGGGTTGAAATCAATTATTGGTGTTTTCTGACAATAAATTCTCAGTAGCAATCCAGAGCCAGGAAGCTGTCGCTGTTACATCCCCGTACCTCGGAAAGCAGAATCGATAACATTGTTTACGAAAATCATGTTATCGATTCTGCTATCGGTGTTCAGCAGGGTGACGAGGTCCAGCTCTATTTTTTTTGGAGAGATAATTCAAACCCATTATTTCAAATTTGAAATGCAAGTTGAATGTCTGGTACCTAGACCATGATACATGACGTCCTCAATGGTCTCCATTATTTCCAATTTGATTTTACTTCATCATATATTAGTAATTTTTGATTTACTCCTATGTAAGTATATCTAACCCTCCTATGTAATTATAGACTAGAGAACCCTGAGGAATGCCCAATTGTATTATAGCCCTGGAAGAATATTTACGGTCAAAGAAAATTTTATGAGTCCTGTTACTTAAATGTGATAAAATAATTTAAAGGTAATGCTTATTACACTATAATATTGTAGTTTCCTCAGTGATCTATCATAGAGAACACAACTGAAGGCTTTGAATAGATCACAAAAATACCTAAAGAATCCTGTGAATTCTCACACGCAACTTCAATCATATGATAAGCTGTCAAACAACCCCTTGTATATTCGAATTGATTTATATGAAACAATTTATTTACATTAATTTTTTACAATTGAACTTTAATTATTTTTGCAAAACAGTTTTGACAGTATTGAAATAGATTCAAAATTAGCGAGATACAATGTACAACCGGATTCTAATAAAGGTATGACTCTACTATTTTTCAATAAATCAGGAAACATACCAGATTCGATATATAAGTACGCTCTAAAAATAATAACGATTGTATCTATTATAAACGTAATAACTAACGTAAATCTACATAGATCTGCGGTGTTCTTAATATCAATAGTTTTTTTTTTACAACATCTATGTGTTGATAAAAAAAAACCCTGATAGTAATTGTTTGTCCGTAGGAATCTCTTCTTAACAACGTTATGCTTTTTATCATGATAATATTTTACTAATTAAAATAAGATAAGTAGAAAAGATATTGGCTTATAATCGATACTGATACATTCACACAAGACAACGAAACCAAACGTCAAGTCAACCATTATTCCCAACCGCGTTAGACAATCGCACTCCTGTCCTATTCGATATAGTATAAGTACTCGTATTAAGTATATATAGATTCTAAGTAATCCCAATCTTGATAAACACATAAAAACTAATGAGCACAGTCCTTCGCCATTACACAACAAAAAAGTTTATTCAATTTCTGCCGATTGACATACACGAATAGAGTACATACATATAAAGTTAGTGGCAGCGATTATCAGAGTCTCATCGTCGTCCAGTCATTTAAAACTATTAAATGTAATTCATCGATGAATAAAAATTAGGAGTCGCGTTCAAATCTATTTTGTCGATCGTAAACATTTCACATATATCCTTAGGACAATCGGAAAAATTAAGCAACCTTAAGATTTGCCTAATTTTGCCTATGATGTCAACTGAAAGTTTATCGACAAAAAGAAACCGGTCTAGCAAAAGAAACAAATAAATAAAATCGCCCAAATCTGTAAGCAAGCTCTTATGGTAGCAAGCAAAATATAAAATGATATAGTTATTATTTCGATAAGCCAAGGGTTTGTATGTAAATAAGCCATTACAGCCAATATTGAAGTAAAAAATTGTTTTAGCTTGCTTTATTGTATTGATTTACTATATTACTAGCTTAAATAACTTGTAGAAAACTTCCATGTAATCATGTCAGATAAATGAAAATTAGTGGAATTGTATACGTC